>JAPTHA010000024.1:4070659-4090599 GCA_029814585.1 Gymnapogon annona
TGAGTTGAACATATGTGACGGAGGAGGTGTGAAGTTAACATGTGCCTCTCTACTGCGTAGTTTGTATAGTTAATGTCTGGTCATGTCATGTCTGACTTCGTTTTGTCTTGTCTTGACCTGTCGTGCCTTGTTTTGACCTGTTCGCTTCTGTTTTGTTTTATCTTGACCTGTAGTGTTTTGTTTTTTCCTGTCTTATCTTGTCTTGTGCTGTTAGGTTTTGTTTTGGCTAAATGTGACTGTTTTGTGGTGTAATGTAATGTTGTTGTCTAATGAAAAATTAAAAAAATAAAATATTAAATAGACAATGTCTATTATCCAAATGTAGGTTGATCTCATTCATTGGCCTTCTCTGAACCAGCGTTTCCTTATTTCAGTCGTAGCGTCTGGGATCCAATGACGAGACTCCTCCTCCACATGCCCCCACCAACTGAATTACATCCATACATGGACGTCCATCAGTGCTGGTGCATCTACAGCCGGTCTGTCCATGACAGTGGATCTCTCCTTCACTGTGGTTCGCCTCGAGGTTTCTCTTTTCCCACTGGGTTTTCTGGAGTTTCTCTTCGCCGAGAAGGAGGGTCTAAGGACGGGGGATACCTGGGACATTAATCCATTTCTTGTACTGTCTATTTGACTGTTGTTTGATTCTGTAAAGGCCTGTGAAGCAATATTGTTGTAACATTGGACTCTACAAATCAAACTGAATTGAATTATTGGCTCTGTCCTCTGACTCCATCCTCCCCCTCCTCACGTTGGACCCTCGTGTACAGAGGTGGATCTGGCCATCATCTAGGCGTCACAAAAAGAGACAAAAGCCCTGACCTCAGGGTTATCTCTCGTGCCTCTGCTGCTCAGTTTTGCCCTGAGTTATCCTTTTGGGCCCTGCTTTGGAATGTGAAAGAGACATAGTTAACACTAACAACTATTATTTATGACTGTGTTTACTACAAGATTCAAGTGACTTTGCAGATAGGCCTATTCAAGAGTTTGGGAACAAAGGGCCTTTTCAAGTGACTATGTATTAAATTCTGTAAGGCACATATTAAGGTACATATCAACAACTTGCAAAAAAAAAAAAAGAAAAACTGAAAGTCGTGACAGAGGTGAATCTCAGATACGGCGTTCATTATAAATTTATTTACCATAGCTTTTGTTCACCGAACGTCCATCACAGTGACAGTTATTTTCTTTTAGAGGCATGTACAGAATATTTGTATTTTCTCATCAGGTAGCAGGTTATTAGTCTTTTGAGATAAAAGGAGCAGGAGGAAAGAAACCAAGTCACCGAAGCGTGAAGAGAAAACTTTAGACGAATGCACTGACGTCTCAGACTATAATGCAAGATGCAAATAAAGAAATATGGGACAAATGTAATTGTTTTTTTTGTTGTTGTGGTGAGCAGATTATTATTTTGACACAGGTCAGTATATCTATTTACTTTGTTAAAATAAGTCTATTGCAAAAAAAACAACAGCTATTTATTATAATATTCAAGAACTGGCTGATATGGTAGTGTTTGTGTGGAACTCACTGAGGGGGATTGTTCACTGCAGCGGTGTTTGACTATGCTCCGCCTTTAGTTGGAAATCATTGCTTTTAATTACCGGTGTCACCTGTTTCTGTTGAGATACGATCCATAAAAGCAATATGCTAAGCGTACCCGATATCAACCAGTGTCATGTTAGAAATGAAAAAAGGACAATTTATACTCCCTTTTATTAGCCTCTCTGGCTTGTCTGTGTAAATTCAGGTTGTGGGCTCAGTAGACAGAGGACGAGACAGCGCCTGGAGAGAAATAGAGGTGACTTGTACTTATCCACCTGAGGGCCTTGTCTGCTCTTGTCTCGCCTTGATTCATCCTGATTAACTCCTTGTATTTATTACTTGGCACCAATGGAAAAAAAAAGCGCCGTCTGCCTTGTAGCCTGATGAACTGAATGATACGGAAGTGATGCCTGTGTAAAATCAGAAACCTTTGCATGCCTGACTTTCTGTCCTGCGTCCCCGTTCACTCCCCCTACCCCCCCAACACACACACACACCTAACCCCCCCACCCCGGGGACTCCCATGTTGTGAATGGTTTGGGAATGAGCTCAACTCGAGTGTCCATCTGCTGAGCTCAGATTCATTACTAGATGCACTCACTGTCACATCATCTGCCCAGTGGCTATCGTCATGACTACGGGATGATGCACATGGTACCAACAGATGGGAGGTGGAAGTTGTTAACGCCTGTATAGCCCAACCCACCCCACTCCCCCAATCCTCCCTAGACTGTCTCCCTCTGGACGCTCCAAGTCATCCCGTCTCTTTGTTGTGACCTCCGCCGTCCACAGCGAGGAGAGAAAGGACACCTTGAAGCATAAAGTCGTGGCTTCAATAGCTGGAAGATCTCACCCATTAAAACAGGCTCTTAAGCATGTTTTAAGGGCTTCTGCTTATTTCGGAGCATTAATCCAAAAGGGGATGAGAAAACATTTTTATTATGCCCTCTCCTGACACAACATTCACTTTGATTTTATATTGATTTTTTTTCTTTTACAAAATAAATGTAGGATTAACCCAAAAGCAAAAGGCACTTTACTCCTTTATATACTGTGTACACAGTCTTGAAAACCTTAATAGTAAAACCACGCATAATAGAAAATCAATTTTGCATATTTCAACTGCTTTCCGAATAAAGACAGCAGCAAAGTATGTTCTAATAAACCACTTCACATGTAAATCACAGTTGCTTAGCTGTGTTTTTTCCCTTCTCTCGCTGTCTTTTTATCTCATCGTGTGGATGCATTTGAACTCATTTGAAAGGATAATGAAATGACATTCCCTTCTAATAAAGTGCATCCATCTGAAACATAACTATAAAAAAATCAGAGACAGTTGGATTTCATCCCTCGGGGGGATTATTCTGATGCCAAGAACACTGAGAGAATGAGACGCGCACAGTAAATAAAAGGGTTTGTGAAGACTTGTTAGTCCTCAGTCATTTTATGTGGTAGATGTGATAGACGTGTGAGCAGAACATCTCTTATTAAATTCCACGACAGTATGATATACAATCTTGTAAATAGGCTGTAATAAATACTTTATTTGGCAAAACTCACAAATTCCAACATTTTAAAGTTGCATGTTTTTAGATCCTCAGATTTGCTCAGTGATTGTTACATAACATTCACATCTACACTCTAACATTAATGTCATTTTTCATGTCTATAACCATCACATTCACAATTATTAGAGTTGTGCACAGGCGTGATCACACTTGTCATTTTCTTTAAACTTTATTTGAATCTGATGTTTGATGGGGTTCGAAAATACTTGGTCTGGAAAAAACATAATGAATAGCTGTGTGATTCATTCATTGGCTTTTAGTTATGTGTCATCCACTCAAGTCTGGAATTTTCACAAAACATAATTTGGACAAATGTCTCTGAGAACATTACATTGTTTATATAGCACCAGTTTTAAAAACGACAAGAAAAGCCCATTTTAAATGAGACTTTACAATGATTAAATCCTGAGATACCCTGTTTTGTATTTCAGGCAGCTTTCCATGATTTACCGGTGAGGATAAAATGGCAGGAATATAATTTGTACAGAGCTCGTGAAACAATAGACGTAAACACTTATCTTAAGTTATTGCACTTTAAGAGATGATGATTTACGCTTATACAAATAATCTTAATAGTGTTCTGCCATGTTACAGTTTGACGTAATGTGCATTGTCAGTCGTCTCCTTTTAAAGGGGCGACCGGGTTAAACAGTGGCCTCTCTCTGCGTAGCTGTAGTTTTCCGTAACTCATCTCAAAGTCCTTCTTGGTGCCGTTAAGGACGTCCAAACTGCCTGTCCTTACATCATAACCATGTGTCCTCAGTCTATGGATGCGGTAATTCACTATCTGGGTGGTAAGCTCCAAAACATTTGGAGTCTCTATGATTTGTGACATGCTGATTCCAGTATCGAGCAGGCCCTTAAAACGATCAGCCAGGATGTCTTCAGGGAAGTAAAGCAGTGCCGGGCATTTGAGGATAATGTGCCGCAGTTCTGCCTCGGAACAGCCTAAGGCGTTCTGAGAGTACACCAGGGTTTGGCTCATGCTGTCCGGGTTCAGCTCTGTGACGAAGCCCCTGAGTTTGGAGAGGAGATGGAGCAGCTCTGCAGTGCTGAAGCCTTTGTCTCTCAAGAAAAGCAGGTTTTGCCTCAACACCTCAGGAGGTTTGAGGAGAACAAACGGGTTCTGGCTCAGTAGCTTCTGAAGCCAGATCTTCATGTTAGCATTGTCTCCACCAAGCTCCTGATAGGCCTGTTGGAGGGTGTGTACCATGTCCTGGTTCTGTTCTACTGGTCGGCTGAAGCTTTGGGGGGCACTGGCCATGAGTTTGGTGATGATCCGTTTGTTGAGGTTTAGACTCTGGAAGTAAGTGATGTTGTCTCGTTGGTTGTCATGGTGACTGTAAGATGTGAAGAATGAGGACGGGAATTTTTCAATGATATTAACCAACTCCTTTTGGCTTGGGCACACAGACATCCACAGATCCCTCTGAGCCGCTACCTGCTCTGGATTGCAGAGGACCGCCTCAGGGTGAACAACCAGTATACGGGCGATGACGGAGCCTGAGGCGCCCATGTCTGTCAGAAGGTGAGCCACCTCCTTAGTGTAGGCTGGACTCTGATGTAACACCCAGCCCTTCAGTTTTCTGACCTTTTGGATGTCCACAGACAGATCATAGAGAGCCTCCACGGTCTGTTGGTTCTCTGCTGAGCTCAGTGTAGCACATGGCCTCATGTTTAAAGGAAGAGCTGTGACGCAAAGGCATCTGAGGCATGAGGAAGTTTTGATCAGACGCAACATTGATGCCAAGTCGGGTCTAGGGCCTTGTTACCTATAGAAACAAGAGAAATTGTCATGGGTGGGTAACCGTGAAGAAGTCACAAAGCATAACTCATAAATAAATACAGCCTTCAACATCTCACGTTACCAAAGGTACCTATTGATACAGTATATACAAAGAGAAAACAAAAAAATTCTGAACTGACTTTCGAAACACTCTAAATTCTTACAGTTATTGATATAATCTTGTCATCCACACTATGGAAATGACAGTTCTGGCATTTCATGTGCTCATTTTGTTTGCAACCTACAATTCTCTCACATCTGGAGCTGACAGAGCACTAACAGTGCTAATTATAAAGGCACGTCGTGACTCATTCAACTTTGCAGAAGTATTTGGAGATGGACTAACTGAGTTAAATGATATTATTATGCCTTTTACGTTCCACTTTAATTATAATTCACATGAGCAAATGTTTATCTAATGAAATTTAATCTCCTTGCTGTAGGGAATGGTCGGTTCTCGTTATAGCTCTGCTTTAATAGTAGATAATGTGCTGCTGCCACAGGTTTCACTAAAATTTCAACGTCTTTCCAAACGTAAAGAGTGTGAACACATCTATGTAGTGTGTACATGAACAGATATGATTGAAAAGAATACAATTCTTTTTGTCCGTCGCCGTTTTCTCGAAACGATTTCAAAATAAAAGTCTTATTCTCTGTATTTTGAGAACCCATGCTAACTAATTAGCATGCTAGTGAAACGCTACGTATAAAAACGCAAGTCTCTTACGTAACGGACGTCGGGAGACATGCAACGATTAAACCACAAGATTAAGCGTGACGTCTTTGACTTATTAGCTGAGTGCGAGTCATCGAAAGTGTACACTTCCAAGATACACTATAATATTCCTATAAAATGAATTACCTTTTAGCAGCGGTCAACGGATGTGACGTTATGTTATGAAACAGTTCTTCTGATGTTTGTTTTGGTTGAAGCCTTGTCTTTTCCACAGCGCCCCTCACAGGCAGAGGTGGACACTACACTCCGCCCTGATGCAAAATGTGACCCTGTCGTTGCCTTGATTTTTCTTCAAAGAAAATAACATTTTGTTACATGTTAAATCTGCAAAACTGTGCGTGAATTCTATTTTCTTTGATTTTGCATCCCTACTGCTACATATTCTTAGTTTTCTTCAAAGCTCTGCTCTTTTATTGCAGCCTGTATGTCCACTAATTAAATCATTTTGGCAAAAATCTGTATCTCAAACAGCAGTTGGTGTGCTTCCAAACCCTGCAGCATACGGGGCCCTGATGAGTGTAATCAGCACAAGGCTGAATTGGACTGAACACACGGAGAGTTTTTTCGCAGTTGGTGCTTAATCATGATGCTTGATCACTAGCTCTGCAAGCTGTTCCCTCAGCATCACGGATGCTGCTGCTGCTGAGTACGAGGCTGGGCTCATTATAGTTTATATACTAGTAAACACATGACATGCCTCAGAGGAAAACAGGTGCTTCTTTCTTTTTTTAATGCCCGATATTTTGACAGGAACTGGTCATCAGAGTGCACTGCTCTGACTATGTAAAAGCGCTTTGTCACCATATGTGTAGAAAAGCGCTATATAAATGCAGTCCATTTACCATTTACCATTTACTTTATTCAAGCAAACACAAAGAATTTACGTGTAATCAATAAGAACCCCTTACTAATAGTTTTTACCGGTAGTTTTGTAAACCATCATGAAGTGGATGAAGTCTATATTTTCCTATTTTCCTGGATTTCTTCGTGATCAGTCTCAAATTTGAGACACTGTTCAGTGACTCAGATTTGATTGTCGAGTTATGTAATCCACTAGTTACTACAATGCACAAGCAAAAATTATGCATTTGAAACCTTTCATATGGACGTATTCTGAACAAAATGGACTTCAAATATATGGCAGAAATACTAATGTTTTTCTGGAGGCCACTGATGTTTATTGCTTATATGCTTATTCATATTAATACAGATCGCGGCTACTAGTGTTGATAGTTTAATCCACAGTAATTTATCCTTCTCCATAAAATCATCATTTGTAGCTCTTATAAGAGTCATGAATCTCTATAGAGTCAACTTTATATGGCCTAAGAAAAATAGCTCCACTTTTATGATGATGCAATTACCAGCTTACCCAAGAGGGTTTTTAAAGAATCCATTTAGCTTAAGAAGGAGGACAATTTCTTCCACTGATGAAGTGGACACTTAATCTTTTGTTGATCACAAACATTCAGCATCAACATATTTAGAGATTGATGTGAATTGTGGGAAATGCAATCTTCAGCCGTGGTCCGAGAGGGTTTGCGTTGCTTGTTGTTAATAATAGCTCGATCGTTGTAGTTACAACAAAGGCATTTATTTCTACACAAACACAACTATTCTAAGTTAAGACAGACTAAAACAAATAGACGAAACAGACATGTAACAAATACAATCACCATGCCCATAGTGATCATGGAGATCCGCGCGGCCCTTGCGTGAGTCTCTTGTACATGTGTCTGCGATCCATTACGGCCAAGCGAGTCCATGGCCCGGCCCGGATCCCTGGGCCCACAGACCATATGTATGTAGATGTCTACGGCTGTATGTAAATTGCCTGCAGAGAGGGTCTGATTCACAGAGAAGGTGCAGAGAAGGCATTATTTTTATAGTGGTGAATTAAAATCTGCTTTTCCTATATGGCTGTGTTATAAGTGTATTTGAAAATACACTACAAGATACTTACCCGGTTACATTTTCAAGCTGAAAATGTCTTGGTTTTATGGGAAATAACTTTGTTTGCTGTGGAATCGCGGTTCAAGAAAAAAAAACATGCGGGTGCACAGTGTAAACAGTGTTACTCACTCATCTGTCATCTACAGTATTTGCCAACCTCTTAACATTTTATTGGCCATGTTTGGTAATCAGTATTTACTTTACCATGCTGCTATGCTGGTGAAAAGTTTTACAGGAACGGGGAACAAAATAGACATTTTAAAATGAATTGGATCAAATTAAAGGAATAATGTTGAATTTAGAGCCAGGGCAAAGTTAAATGACAGAACCAAAAGGAAAATGATCACCTGATAGTGACTAATAATATTAAATATATTGAAAATACTGAAAACTGCAAACTCAGTCACCCGACACATGTTTTGCATCCAATATGATCCTATTGATGCTGAGGACATTGAAGCTGTGAGTGATTGTATAGCTGGTGTAACATATCAACCCTGCCTGGGCTTGAAACACAGACACATTGCTACAGAGTTTGAGGCAGAGCTCTTAGAGGTGCAAAGAAATTAAAGTAGTAGATGCAACAGAATTTAACTACTAGTCATTGAAACTCACAGAATTATAGTATCATCAAACAAGACAAATGAGACAAAAATGGAAGTTAGGGATATGGGAAGAAAGTAAGTTTCCTAAATCTGATAACTTCATCATGTGACTCTATTCAGTCAATAACCCTTTCGTTTTCACCTGACTCCCATCACATACTAAAAAACAAAACAAAACAGTGTACTTTCCCGAAAACAATGACACCTGTTGCCATGTCCACACTCAGCGCAAGCATTGAAAGCACGGGGTTTTCCCAAACAATGACAATATCACCGTCATCAAAATGCTCAAACTACCTTCAGGCAGATATAACCACAAGAAGAGAAACAGTACCTGTTATATCAGGAACAAAGGAACAATGACAAAATACAACTGACAAATCAGTTGCTTCCTATTTTATACAACCTGTAAATTTGCTGGAGGTGGGTGGTGTGGAGGTGGGGTGTGGGGGCGGGGGTGTAACTTAATTCCTGTGCAATTATAAAACAAGTCTTTAACCTTGAATGCAACACCAGTAGGAGTGGTATTGATTTTTTAGAAAAGCAAAATTCTCCTGTGCTACTTAATGGCTGGATATCACTCCTGCTTTTATTGATATAATGACGGAAATGTTCAAAGCAACATGACAAGTAACGCCGCAGTTATAAGCCCATAAACTCTTTGTTAATAGGCTCAAGTCAATATTTAATTTGGGGTGACATATTAACTCATTGGAGCAAGACTCTGCCAAATAAAATATTCCATCAAGTGTTTAAGTTGCCTTCTATATCCTTCATTTAGATTAAAAACCAGATCAAGTATAGACTCAGCACTATTGGGGAAACCAGTATAATGGTATCATTTGGACACAATATCAGTCATAAAACATTTGCACAGCTACTGTTGTACACAAGTAAAAGAACATGTTATCACAAATATTCATATCCCTGCTCAGATTTTATGCATTTTGTCACTGATAACAGGCATCATCCTGTATGTATATGACTTTTCTTATAGTTCAACAGGAATACCAGTAAATGTGAAGCAACAGAAACACACTGTTGCTGATACTACAAGATAACGATCAGATTTGTTTCTCCACCAAACAAGAATGTGATGGTGCTGAAAACCTGCACTGCATGCAGTGGCAATTTTGCAGTCATGCATGCATGCATGCAATTCCTTAACACACGTAAAAACATGTGCACAAATATACAGTACACTCCCATAACTGACCTGGTTAAAGGAACCACACCTACACCTGAGTGAAACTAATCTGAACGACTGTTAATGTCTAACCAGGAGTATAACGTTAAAGATTCTTTATTCTACTTTTGTCACTCGTGGATGAACTGGATACGTAGGTGTGTCATGGGATGGATTTGAAGGCGTGCGTTTGTCGGTTTGAGGCTGAAGCAGTGTTTGTGACGCCTTGTGAAAGAATGTGAAACAGGAGGAAACTGAGATATTAGCTGGAGGCGGAACAAACAGGAAGAAGTGGATACCTTGAAACAGGTCTCCGTATAGTCACACAATCAAACGATCGGGCAGAGACATCATGACTTCGTCCACGTTTCTACGGTGCCTGCTCTTCCTCCTGTACCAGCAGGTCTACAGTGAGGCACCAGAGCCTGTATTCAAAGCAGAGGGCAGTGTTATCGAGATGGGCTATTGTTTCGGAGTGGATTATATTGTTGTTTACAGAGTGACTCCAAAAGGAGACCAGGTCCTTGGCAACTCTTCAGCCGACAGCGTGCCCATCACACCTCCGGCAGACCTCCGGGGTCGCGTCCAGATCAGCAAAGTTCAGCAACTGCTGGGTCTTCAGGTCAGCAACCTCACACATTTGGACTCTGGGATTTACAGGAGGGAATGTTGGCAGGACGGGGTTCTCACCAACCACCACACACACCAGCTCACTGTGTGCAACGACGAGATCGAATCCAAGGAAATTGTTGTGAGACAAGAGGATGGAGGAGCTGAAGTGCGGTGCAACGGCGTTTTCATTGGTGCGGAGGGAAGCTCTGTTCACTGGTACTATGAAACACATCCACATTATCGACCCGTGCTCTTCTTGGACAGCAGCGTGTCACTCAAACCTCTACTGGAGGATTTGCAAGGTGCTGTGAAGGTCAAAGACAGTGGGGCGCTGCTTTTATTAAACCAGAGTATGTTGAACAATAACCAACAGTTTTACTGCCTGGTGATCAAAGGTGAAAAGTGCCTGAGCTTTCAGAACATGTACACACCCGACACCAGCGAGAGCAGCGATGTGTTTGTGTCACTTGGACAGAGAGTGGTACTACCCTGCACCTCCGACGCTGGCAACCAGCAATGGGAGACACCACTGGGAATGATCAATGGCAGCAGCGTGTGGAGTAAACACATGTTTGTCTCATCTGACGACAAAACATCTGACTTCTCACTGGTGATTTCTGCCGTTAATGAGGAACACGAAGGGGAATACACGTGCATTTATTTATCGCATGAGATTCACTACACATTGAATATTTGCCCCAAAACGGAGCCCAAGCAAAAATTTAGTTCTGAAGCGGGAAAAGTCTCCCTGGAATGTGTTCTCGGCCCTGAGGGATTGGTGCAGTGGTATCGCCAGGAAACCCTCCACACATACGTGCAAATCTATGACTCGCATAACGAAAATTTGACCATCCCAGAGGATCTCAGGGGGAGACTGACCCCGACCCACGACAACTCCGGCCTGACCCTTTCAGACCTGGTCAGGACAGATGAAGGGAGGTACTACTGTGTGGTACTGGCAGATCCTATGTTTCCAGACCAGGACCAGGATTATGACGATGAGTACGATGACGAAGAGACGGAAGATGACGAAAGCAGTTATGGGATACATTACATTGAGGAGCAGAGGTGCCTCTTGAAGCAGGAAACTGTATTGACTTTGATGAAGGATGGAAGACATGTGATCCCTGACCCCGAAACCAGTCCCACACCTGGTCCAAACACCGACTTCAACGTTACTGCGTGTGCCCTGGTGATAGGAGCGATTCTGCTTGTCGCCGCAGTGATCGCCGCAGTGATTGTAATGAAGAAGAAAAGAGGAAAAGCTGTGCCACAGCAGAGCCGAGCAGATGCCCAGTGTGGACTGAACACCAGCAGTGACACGACAGCCAACGTGGAGCCCAGTCCTACTGATAGTTTAGCTCAGAATGACGAATTTAATGCTTAACACCTTTTGTAAAGGCACTTAAGGGCATTTATATCACACTGACATTAACTGCATCAAAAATCCCGTGACTTGACATTTCCAAATTTTTTTTTTTTTTTTAAGCAGATGACAATTATTAACAGCTGATATTTTTGCGTCCATTCTTCAAACCTATGTATGCAGTTTTCTGTTGTTAAAAGTACTGGGTTTTATATAAAAGGGTCAACAATTCACGGATTCAAGGAAACAAATGATACCATTGTCACCAAAATTTCTTCACAGCTGCGGTGTTAAGTGTTGGAGATGTTTCGAGACAAAAAAAAAAACAAACAGAGTCAGTGAAATGTAAAAAACATGTCGCCACATTTGGAATGTTTGCCATCTCCTAGAAACGTTGAGCGCATTTAATGTGACGTTCGATTCGCAGAAAAAAAAAACCAGTCGGTCTACTCATCTGTCACCACATTGTTTCATGCCGTTAAGGTAAATGTCATTAAGTACCTGAAGCTCACATGTCGAAAGAAAAACAGAAAGTTGTTTCACTGTCACGCTTTTACTGTGCTGTAAAACTGTTTTAGTTACAGCGAGGCCGCGACTCTGATAACAATAGGCTTGATTTTAAAGCTGCAGGAGATGGATTTGGAATGGGATCAAAATCCAACACCTCTCTGCTGTTTGGTGCTAAAAAAAAACAAACAACAAATAACATAGTTCCCAAGATGCTAAATTCTTACTTTATTGTGACATTGAAGCAGATTGGGTTTATTTGTGGCTGAAAAGTTCTCACCCCAGTGTTACGGCTATGGTTATAACATAAAAACGTCCAAAAAAAACTCTTGCCAAAGTTTAACAAATGTATGAAAAACCTGCAATTGGAACCTACTGGACTGTTTGCATTTAGACTTTGAAGACACACATCAATTTTATGAATTAATTGGTTTGCGTCTCTTGCTGCAGTGAGCTCTAATTTTCACTCCCCCTGAGATAAATAAATTTCTGTAGTGGCTGCGTATAGATTTATTCTCGGAACATCTCCCTGTGAGCACATTACACTCGCCGAAGTCACATTCAAACATGACGACGAGCTGCAAAAGAGACAAATGAAGTGCCAAGAGAGTCTTAAACCAAACACCTACAGATCACAAAATAAATCCATTCACACTAGACGTCTAATGCATTGTTAAATCAATTTTAGTCCTTTGGCCATCATGTCAATATATAGACATAAGGACTTAAAAGAGGTCAGTGAAAAGTTAAAGTACAATCAGAGTCATTCAAGTGAATCAGTATGACTTTTCTTTTTTAATTTAGCTTTGAAACTAATTCATAATTTTTTTTATAAAGGTGCACAAGCCAAAAAAAAACATAGATTTGGGAAAATATATCCTGTATCCCTGTTGAGCTACGGTGGGATCCTGCTGACAATGTCAATTTGTTGAATTCAATTTTATAAAGATGACTCTCTGGGCTTCATTGAATTAGTGCGTTCCTTATAGTCAGCGCCCAAGAAGCAATATGTGCAACATACAATGCCTTTCAGAGATACTGCCATGCATTACTTAACTCAAGGGTCAAGAGAAAATGCCCTCTACCTTACATACATCATTGGAGCGCCGTCTCCATGTGTATATTTATGGCTTAACGCAAGCATCACCAATACCTTCTAATGCATGACAGGATTCAGAGCAGTTGCACACGTCCAGGTCCAAATCCTCATCTCGCAGGAGCTCGAAGGCTCAGGACATTCCCATACGAGGCAGTTATCTGTATGACAAAGTAGGTAAACAGTCACATAGGTTATGGCCTGTGTCAATGTGTGTGTTGTATATACAGTAAAACGATATTACATAGCAGTGAGCTTCCTCTTACACACTCAGCTCTGTAAACAATAGACGATAAGTTTTTATAATAATAAAGTAAAACGCTCTATGCTGTTAAATGGTTCTGTAACAATACTGATATAAAATATATTAATATGTGCAGCATCAAGGACAGAATTTATTTGGAGCGATAAGTCAGTCATGATTTATTTAAAAAATAAACAAAACACATTTAATAACCAAAAAACATCCTATATTTTTCAGCAATATTATTTTAAACATTTACAGGGTGTCAAATGCATTTGGATAGCTCAGTTGGTAAGACACCGGGCCGGTGCATAGGGGACCCGGGTTTGATTCCAGGACTGAGTGTCCAGTGTGGGTCCTTGGGCAAGACCCTTCATGCAGTAGACGGTGAAATGGCAGTAGCCTACTGTAGCCACAAGGGGGCGTGTGTCTCATTGTGCCGGTTAAAGCCCAGCTGTGTCTGGAAGGGCATCCGACGTAAAAACTCCGCCAAAGCGAATTGGATTCGCTGTGGCGACTCTGGAAGGGGAAAAGCCGAAAGGACTCATCATCATAGGGTGTCAAATACATTTACTGAGCATTTAGATCCAAACCAGGATACATCTAGAATTTTTTGGGTGGTAAAGGAAGAGAATCTAATCAATAGAAAATGAAAAAGCGCACTCGAACTGCCGCAACTCCATCAACAGGCTCATCTCTAAGTATCTTCTATTTTAATGCGCAACTTCTCTTGGTTTTGATCAAAATATGCCATCTCACTGAACAACTCGCATAAACCACTATATTGGATCAATATCTGCTGTGCTCCCTGTGTACTGAACAAGTTGTGAAGCAGTGCTGAGGAGAGAACATCGGTATCGATCCAACACTGGAGTTTATGTTTGTGAAATGCAAAATGAGATACAGTATATAAAGTGATTATGTGTGTTATTGACTAGCTGACTGTGTACATATTGATTCAATGGTGCATATTATTACGCATTATAACATACAGTAGAATGTGCAGTTGATATTTTCACAAAGTACGAGTGAGCGTGATCAACCGGTGGATCCCGTGTCCTAGTCTCCTCCCGGTTCAGTGTATTTGTAATGTCTTATGTTCCGTATTGTGTACATAAAGAAAATGCATGTGAGTAGATATGTAAAGTAGGGAAATGCCATTTTTATTTTTTGTTGTTTTTTTTTCATATTAACCCTCATTCCTGTGAGGTATGAAGATGTAAAACTGAATTCTATAAATAAAGGTTTATACAGGCTCTCCAAAATGGGAAAAAAATCAACTTACTAAAACAGAATTCATGTTTGTAATAGTGTCCAAATAAAAAAAAAAAAAACCTGTTGATTCAAGATAACCGAACACACCAGGCACAAAGACACCTAACAGAACTCCAGAACAAGGAACAGACACCAGAACAAGGAGGGCAGTGTACCGGGACATCTGCGCCGTCAATCAGTAATAGACAGAACAGGCCAAACATTGAGCAACTACCAAAGAAATGACAGAATGCTTAGTCTCAACGTTCCAAAAAATAACAAGGAAGTAAGCCAAAAGGAACATTTAAACATGATAAAATCTAAGCAAAATATCCTGCCTTACCTTGTTCTTTTTCTCCACTCATAGGGCATTCTATGTAATGTACCTATTACAGTATAATGCATTTTAATTTATGTACTATTGGTGTCAGTAGAAAATATGCCCAAGGGAAATTTGAGGACAGTAAACAATATCATTAAACAATATTGATTTAAAATATTATAAACAGAATACAACAGAACAATAGAATCAAAAGTTAATTAAAAAAGTTGTGATCATATACGCGTCGTTGTTAATTTATGAAATTGACAACCGTGTGTCACCTTTTATGTGTTTTATATATGCGCAATGCAAGTATATTTATCACAAAAGTTCAGAAAACAAAAATGTACTTCTGTGTCCGCATTAGAATATAAAAGTTGTATCCAAAAGTAAAACTTTGTCCCATCTTACAGCCAAATATTTACATTTTGTTTTTATTTGTAAATCATGGGCAAAACATGTTTTTCCTGTCTACAAGTATATATATATATGTGTGTGTGTGTGTGTGTATTATGCACAATCTGACCCTGCATATACAGAGGTCAACATTTGAGTGTTATCTTTAACCGATCAAATAGTATTTTAACATACCACACAACGATTGTATGTTAAAATACAGTAGCTTCAGGTCACGCAGGCTGAAAATAACTTGTGCAAGAAATAAAAACCTACAGGGTCATATCTGTGACATCTGCACCTTCACGAATGTACCTGTGTGAACTTGTACTGAATTTAACAAAAGGCAAAACTGAAACCTATCTCACCATCAGCTCATATGATCTGGAGCGTTTTTCATCATTGTAATAATTATCACTTAATAGAATTGTAATTTAATGCATTTTAGCGGGTGGTGAGTGACAGACGAAGACCAAGCGCAGCTTTAAACACCGGGTCACAAAAAGCTGATGACGTTTTTACTTTCACACTGAATGTATCTCAATCGACACCGAGAGAACACATACAAGCCCCATCACGCTGCACAGACGAATGGAAACTTGTTTGTGAAATAATGAGAAAAAATCAATACAGCTATGGTGAAAGAGGGAGACGTAGGCTAAAGGAAAAGAGAACATCACAGAATGAACAAAGAATAACAATGTGAGTACAGTGGGTGATTTAATAATGGGTGTATGGACTGGTGAAGACACACTGTGTGGAGTTGGAAAAGGATGCTTAGTGGTAAAAGGAAACAAAGCAATGCAGGAGAGAAGACTGTGATCTGAATGAGGAGGGTCTGCCCGGACCTCCCACTGGGCAGATTAACTCTATATCTGCTCAATACAGCGACAGAAAATACATGGACATATACACTGGCGGACATATAGTCGCAAATCTTGAACCACACTGGTAAACAATGCATTGAAGACATTGCACAGCCTTCTGCAGAAAGCCTCCATTATCTGTAGCGTTATTCACAGCTGGGTCTTTCAAACTCTGTAACTGACCTGTAACCTTCTGTTCTAACAAAGAACCCAAAAGCAGACACAAATAGGATTTAACTAAATAAAAGATTTTTGTTTTCCCTTTACGTTCACACGGAAATTACACTTCATAATTTGTTCTATTAATTACATTTCTAACAAAAGGCGACATTTCAAAAAATACAAACTATAAATCAAAAATCGCACTCTAGGTGGCAAAAGGTCACAAGGTTCAAGATTTACAAATTAAATTTAGACCAAAAACTAGGATTCAAAGTTCAACTCCAAATACTTACAAACCAGCACACTATATCAAGAAGACAACAAGCGACAAGACTGGGAACAAGGTCAGACACACAGGTCAAGCACACTCAACGGTCTGACAAAGGACAAGGGGAAGCACACGGACTTATAAACCTAGGAACCACACCAGGTGGAACACATCAGGGTTGATTGTTGACAAGATACAGGTGGGATGGGATATGGGATGTGATCTAAATGCTATCTAAAACAAGAGGAGAAGACACTGATCCAAACAGGAAATGACAAAATAAGACAGGATGCAAACCACAAACACCGCTGACTAACCCCAAGCTAACATGACCAATAAAATGTGCTTGCAACTATAAAAAGGTATAACATTGCGATTAAAAAATAAAAAGACTTTAAAGATTGTATTCTTTGTTTCTTGAGTTATTATGGGGCCAACTGATGGTGTAAGGAGAATTTTTTTTTTTTTAATGTTTGCTTTTAAGAGGTCTCAAATGTCAGTACTACAAGTTTTATTGTTACTCACAAGGAAAGTAGTCAGATTATTTTATTTGTTATTTTACAATGTATCCTAGTAGCAAGGGAGTTGTTAGGATTCTGTGTTGTCAAGTCATGTTTATGTATTTCCTGTTCTTGTCTGTCACTTACTGTTTGGTCTTGTGTCAATCTCCTAGTGTGTCATCTAGCTTCACCCCCAGTGCCCATCCCCACCTGCTGTCTCGTCAGCAATCAATCCCCAATGTGTGTCACCTGGGTGAACCCTTCCCCTCATAAGTCAGTGTGGTGTCTTCAGTCCTTTGTTATTATTAGGAGGGTGTTTTTTCATGTTTTTTTTAAGGGCTATAGTGTATTTGTACTTGTGACCCACACTCCAGAGCAGAAGGTGGCGGTAATGCACCATAAGCTGGATGCCAACCCCCGTTAAAACAAAAAAGATGAAGAAGAAGAAGTCCTTTGTCAGATCGTCGAGCCTTCATGTGTCATGTCTGCATCCTCTTCTTGTCTTGTTAATCCCATGTGTGAGTAAGGAAATTCAGGTCTTGTTTAGAAGTAGTTTTGTATTGAATCGTTTGTGAATAATAGTTGAAATTGTATTACCTCTTTAGAGCGATTTTGTGTTTGTTTAGATTGAATTGTTTTTTGCTTGTTTCCAAAGTTTGTAATTTTCCTCTTGATGAGTGATTTTGAGTTAATGATTATTTTAGATTAATGATTTTCCCATTGGGGTTAAGATTAGATAAAGATAAACGTTACGGCACTTTTTGTTTACTAATTCCTGAAATAGGAGAATTGCTAAAGTTAAGGTTTATGTTCCCTGAGGACATTAAAATAAAAACTTTAATTTAGAAATCTAGTTGGTCTGCTTCTGGGTTAGACAGAGGAGCCAGAGGTTAGACTTAGACTTAGACTTAGACTTCCTTTATTGTCATTACACAGACACACACAATGAATCTGGTAACGTAGATTGTCAGCTGATAACACAAATAAATATGGAAATATAAAAGTGCAAAAAAGAGGTTCAAGTACAAAAAAAATCTTTACCTAAAAGCAAAAAGGTAAAACCTTCTCGTTTGCTCCTATAGAGTTAAAACATCTGACTGAATCATAATTTCTTCAGAACATCAAGATTTTTAGTCAAACGCTGGCCCCGATATGTCACCGGCAGCTTTGTACCGAGGTGTTCACACTCTAAATCCTGACACGCAGGACAGATTCAGACCTGGAATCAGCTTTGATTGCACTCAGATCAGACTGGAAGCCATTTTAGGGAAAGTAGGTATTTTTCTCCCAGTGGTGGAATCATTGTTGTCCATTGTAATCTGGCAACTGACAGGGAAAAGGCCAGGCTGTAGAAAAAAAGAAAAGAAAAAAATGTGACAGGCAGAAAGAAAAACCATTACAGCACAAGGTTAACTTCAAAATGAAACATTTCAGAGCTGAATTGGACGTCACAGACAGAAAGTGCAGAGAAACTTTTTTTCCTCATTTAGTAAATTGCGACATTTTGTTCAGCTTTAGATTTTCACTATAGCATCACCCAACAGGACAGTGTCGTTGGAAAAACCAGCTTATCACTTCTTAAGTGGCATAAAACACTGTATCATTATATATGGTGAAATTCTACAATCTCAGACTTTTTTTTGCTGAAACTCAGCACTATTATTTATTTCTTATTCATACTGACTGTATGAGTTGTCACCTTTGCACAGCGGCCACTCATGGCTTTGGTTTTTACTCCAGCAATTTTGCACTTTTGTATTCTCCATATTTATTTTGTGTTATCAGTTGCCATTCTATGACATTTCATTGACAGATTCATTGTTTGTGTCTGTGTAATGACAAATAAAGGAAGTCTAAGTCTGAAATCTGAGTCTATTACATTCCAGTATGAATTTTAGTCAGTGTTGATTTCGTTACCACCAGCGGCTTCATGCGAGTGTTTCATAACTTAAATGTTGAAAAACTGTTTGATATTTAGTGTCACAATGGACGTTGTGTGGTAGCGTTGTGTGTTTTCCTCTCAGATCTTTCCATCTGGCAAAACAAGCTCGGAGAAGTTCATATTTTCAGCTGCCAGATTCTATTACTCCCACACACTTAACCTTTTGGAGCCATGATAAATATTTATGTTGCCTCTGCAGAGCCAATACACGCTAAATAGAAATATGGTTTATGTTGGAATGTATTTCCTTATCTGGATTTTCAAAGATATAAGAATCATCTTCTTTTTATTTGTTCTGAATTTAATGCTGGGCAAATAAATACACAATACTGCAACGATGCTAGCGGTGCACAGATGGAGGACAGACAATAAAATGAAAAAAAAATACTCTATATATTCTTCACTAGTTTCAGTCATAGGATAATTCCTGGGAGACGGTGCCTTTTCTTTATTAAAACTCTGACAAGAAAAAATCTCCACAATGATAAAAAAAAACTACCAAATTATTTTAACCTCCCGGCCATAAGGTTGTCTTTTCTTTTCCAAAATAACATATAATGTTCTTTCATTTTTCAGCACCACTGCTGTGTTTCTCAGATTGAACAGAACAGACAACTTGAAACCAAATCAGGACTGTTTACGGACCTCCCATCGTTCGTATTCGTGGGGGAAAATGAAGGTAGAGGAAAGGTGCTCCACATGTGCCAGTTTGCTTTACACACACCTCTTGCAAACGTGATTGATGGAGACACAGATGTGGAAGCGGAGCAGCTGTTTGATGCTCTCAGGTGTAATTAAAGAAGGGCTGGGTCACATGGAGAGGCTCCACTGGGCCCCACAGAACACATAGGAATCAGCACGGCTCAGGGAACAGCAGCAGTCTTCCTTCGGCTTGTTACAGTCAGAGACTTTAAGTGGATCAGCTTAATTGCCAAGGCATCTTACGGCCATCTGTGTGTGTGTGTGTGTGTGTGTGTGTGTGTGTGTGTGTGTGTGTGTGTGTGTGTGTGAGGGCTTGTTTGTGTG
>JAPTHA010000024.1:4193753-4214503 GCA_029814585.1 Gymnapogon annona
AACATATGGCCCAGAGCCAGTCCACCAAAGAGTCCAACACAATCCAGCCTGTGGGATAAATTTGTGAAATGCAAAAGTTACACTGAAGATAGCACTTGCTTTGAGAGTCAACATAAAACCCAATTCAATACAATCATAACAACACCTTCCAGGTACAACAAACCCCGCCCCTCGCATAAACTGTAGTTTATTTTGGTATCATTCCAGCTGATGTCAACATATCAATTACCTCTGTAAATGACATGACTGAAGTAAATTGAAATACAGTTGCTGTTTTTATAGACATTTGCCTTTTTGCCCGTATAAGTACTTTTGTCCATAACCGTTGACTCATATCAACAACCGGTCTCCATCACAACACAAACGCCACAAAAACACAAATATAACACAACTAAAACTGTCTGACTCTCACCAGTGTTTCTACGTACTTTCAAAAAGTTTATGAGATTTAATAGCCACAAGGGGACGTGTGTCTCATTGTGCCGGTTAAAGCCTGGTTGTGTCAGGAAGGGCATCTGATGTAAAAATTCCTGCCAAATCAAATATACGAATCGGATTCGCTGTGGTGATGCCGGAAGGGAAAAAGCCGAAAAGACTCATCAAGTAATAAGTATATAGTGGGGGAAAGATTTTCAAAACTCATTAAAGAAATGTAGCTTTTACCTATTTTCCCCCCAAAATTACGTGTATCCTGGGTTTGCTGGCAATCTATAAACTAAATTTGGTATGAATTCAACTGGTAGTTTTGCTGCTACAGATATTTAAAATTCTGCCGATGATGATGATGATGATTTCTTTCGGCTTTTTCCCTTCTGGGGTCGCCACAGCGAATCAATTTGCATATTTGATTTAGTTGGAGTTTTTTATGTCGCATGCCCTTCCTGAAACAACCCAGTGGACGCTCATACTGGGTATTGAACCCGGGTCCCCTATACACCAGCCCGGTCTTTATATTAAAACCCAAGTGGCCTCTGTGTGCCGTATGTTTGTGTGTCTGTTTGATTCCTAACTGAAAACCAAAACAGAGCTTGTACTCACATCTGTTCTGGGTCACTCGCAATTTCTAAAACCCAATTTGCTATGCATTTAATACAGTTTGCCTCCCCTTAGAGCCTGGGACACAAGTCCAAATTTAAATTTTTGTTTTAGCGTAAAAAGAAAGTTAAATTAAAATTTTTACATTTAGAATCTATCCTTGTCAAAAATTTTGAATAACCTGAACAAATATCAACAACATGAAATGTCTTAAGAGAAATAAGAATTTTAACAATACTATGCCTGTTATTATGTGTTTTGTGCATTTGTAGATCTTCTGTGATCTGTGAGTTATAACTGTATTTCATCTGTAAGTAATGCTTATATTCTATATGCCTATTTATGTCATTCCACGTATCTGTACGTATTCCATACCTAACTTATATCCACCTCATTTGCACTGGTTGTAAATGTTTACATCTGTAATAATCTGTACCTACTGTATTTATTTATCTTATATATTGCACTTCTGCTATTTGCACTTCTGATTAGATGCTAAACTGCATTTCGTTAACCTGTACCTGTACTGAGTAATGACAATAAAGTTTAATCTAATCTGAATCTAATCTAATAAGGCACATGTATAAATTATAAACTGAGGCGTATTATTATTAAGATTGTACTTACTTTTCTGAAAAAAATCAGGCTGTCCATGGTTGGTCCCGTTATTCACATTTTTAAAGGATACTTTGTATTTGTAAACATTTTCAGAATACACATTTTTTCCACTGTTATTATATTATTATTTTACTGGAGTGTAATAGATTAATTAAAACACATCATACACCCAGAAGTTTTTTCTATTGAACTCAAGAATTTAAATCATCACAGTTTCAGATATATTAAGAAGTTACCCAGTTAAGAATATGGCATAAGCTATGTATAAAACTATGACTGCTAAGTATGTGAAAACTGAGTGACTTTATCTGCAGCATAACATGAGCTGAGGTGGAAAAGCCACAGAAACATACAGCAACTAAATGAAAAATAATTTATTTGATTTTTAATAGTGAAGTTACAAAAAGGAAATGCTTATTTACGCCCTTGTTGTTCCTATGAGGTGTTGCGTACTATGTATAATATAGCAGTGGCATATACAGTAGGTCTATCTATGTCTGGTATGAGGCCAACAGGCAGCAATAAGGAGATAAGGAGAAGGACGAATGCCAAAAACAGACTGTCAGTGAACAAAAAACAGAGGAGGTGCCTGATAAGAAAAATGTAATTCTTGCTTAGTTTTATCTACTTTGAAAATAGCCCTAATGAAAGTATGTAAGATAGCACAAGTAGGTGCCTCGAGCAGACAAGGTTAACACACCAGTTTGTGACAAAACACTCTTCTGAACAAAACAATCGGTTCTACACTCCCTGACAAACCTGTCACAACTCAAGGTGTTACTCAAGTTTTTTAATGATTCTGGGACAAAATTCCCCTCTGCAGAACAATTTCACACCACACATTTGTCATAAACCTTCTCAACTAAAACACCTTTTTTATGTTTTTTTTTTCAGAAGATGCCCAGTACCACAGGTATTGGATGAATTAACAGAATATAAATGACCTTTGCTGCTCTTTCATCACAAAGTGGCTCTAATGCCTATCTATGGCACCATGCCCACCTCTCTCTCTTTCTCTCACTTGCTCTCTCTCTCTTCCTCCCTCCCTCCCTCTCTCTTTCTCCCACCTCTGTCATGAAGAAGGGGGAAAGTCATTAGGCACAAATAGGGAGGAGAGAGCAGCCAGTGGTTGCTATGGGCTTGGAAGTCAGGGTAAAGCTCAGAGCCACAGTTATACACGGCTGTACTGGGAATATCTGCCTGGGGAATACAATGTTTTCATCTCATTAAGTTGGATAAGCAATTGACTTATTGCAGGGGATGGTGAAAGTTATGAACATCAGCAGGGAGACCGTGAAAAGTAGGTGTTTTTTAATGTTTCATTATTATCATATCTCCTCTTTCCTATCGTATTGTTTATGTCTACATGTATAACTCCTTCCACAAGGTCGGAATTCAGCATCTTTATATGACTGTATTATATTATATTTTATTTATTTATTTTAAATTGCCCACTGTTTTTGACCTGAGCACCTAATTTCGTTACATACCAGAGCGCAATGACAATAAAGTCTATTCTCTTCTGTCATAGCTTTGCATATCAAATTACAGAAACTTGGGATTTTCTCTTGAACTTTGTTTTACTTCATCTCCCCAAAGGGTCAATGGAGAGCTTCCACTGGGCACTTGAAGCTGCTGACCGATTGCCAAAGCCTTTTCCCTTTCCAAATATGAAGTGAAGGACCAGATTGGGAGAAAGTGAGCATGATGGGTAACACCATGCGAAGCGTCATCACCTTCATTCCTTCTGAACGTATTCAACGCTTCTTAATGGGAGAGCTGAAGGAGATGCCTCTCGATCGGACCCTGGACCTGAGTAGCCGGCAGCTGCGTCGTCTCCCTGCCGCCGCTTGTGTGTTTGATGAGCTGGTGAAGCTCTACCTGAGTGACAACAACCTGAGCAGCCTGCCCGCTGAGCTGCAGAGGTTGAAGAAGCTGCAGCTCCTGGCCCTTGACTTTAACTGCTTTGAGGAGCTACCTGCGGCTGTTTGCAAATTACCACAGCTCAGTATCCTGTACCTGGGTAACAATAGGCTGTACCACCTCCCGAGAGAACTGAGAGACCTTAAAGAACTCAACACTTTGTGGCTGGAGACTAACTGTTTCACTGTTTTTCCTAATGTGGTGTGTGAACTTCCCAATCTGAAGACCTTGCACCTCGGTTATAACCAGATACAGAGTTTACCCAGAGAACTCAGAGGACTGGAAGAGCTAAGAAGCATCTGGCTGGCTGGAAATCAGTTGACAGAGTTCCCACCAGTTCTGCTGGAAATGCACTATCTGGCTGTTATTGACGTAGACCGCAATAAAATTAGGCGCTTCCCAGGCTTGTTCCACATGCAGGGGCTGAAACTGGTCATCTATGACCATAACCCCTGTGTTAATGCCCCGGCTGTGGGCGAAGGGGTTAGAAGGGTTGGGCGCTGGGCAGACAGCTCAGACACGGACAAAGAAGATGAAGGGTCAAAGACGGCGAGTGAAACTACGGTGGAGGTCACGGAGGTGCACAATGACGAAGAGCATAACATTTAAGGTCAAGGAATAAAGTGACCTCCAACTGTGGCACAGGCTGACAGCACAGGACGCCACTCAAGTGCTTCACTGAGAGCCTTGTCTGAGTGTGTTGCACCAGAGTCTCATGGTATTTGGCCCATATATGGTCAAAACAATAATAGCAGCTTCGATATTAGTCAGAGTTGTGTGTACTTTTATAGATCTACATACAACATACAACAGTACCATCTCAGTTAATGTATGGTTTTTTTTTGTTTTTTTTACCAACATCAATTTGCCTCTGTCACAAAAAAAAAGGCTGCTATGATCTGAATTTGTGTTCAAGTCTGTTCTATTAAGATCCATAAGGGTCATATTAATACTTTTAAAGGTACTAGTCCACTATCAATTGTAAGTGTATGCACCACGTGGAATGTCTTTCTTATGTGTCAGTCACATGCTGAGGATAAGGTGAAGATAATATTAACATACATACATTTTGTTGATGATACGGGCCCTTTTGGACATGTAATGTCATAGGAGACTGAATATATGTAACATAAATCCTGATTAAATATCTGCACCTACTGAAGCTAAATTTACTGTGGTTTTATTAGGAGTGATGGATGGTTTAAGTCAATTAGTGCTCTCTGTATTCAGACCAATGCATAATTAATCTGACTGAGTAGGGCTGTGGCTTTGAATAAAGAGCGCTAATGGGCCTTAATATCCCTTATGATCGTCACCATAAGGTTCTAATTTGAAAGAGGGCATAAAAAAGCAGCTTTCCAATCCTGCAGGCAACCAGGAAAATATTTCATAAACAATATTCTCATTTCACTATAAATGCATTTGCACAATTGAATCCCCCTTTTTTTCTTTTTTTTTTCTAAATGCATCTAAATGCATCTGTTTTGTTTACTGAAAATGTACTTATATTTAGCAGCATGGAAAGAGTGGGCTTGTGTTTTTCATATTTAATTCTTTTTATTTAAATTTTTCCAAACAACCTCAGATAAACAAGAAAAGAAGAAAAAAAAAATAAAGAAAATGATCCCTCCACCCACACTTCACCACTGCCAGTGACACTAGTAAGTCAACACAGATCTGCCAAGTATATTTGATTAGATGCGTTGAGAGCTGCAGTCCATAATTAGGAAATGAAAGGTGTGGAAGTAAACAATTATAATGGTTGCTTCAAATGGAATGAAACGCGTTTAAAAATGGGCCCCGCGTGTCATTAAAGCTTGTAGTTGAGAGTTTGAGTGTGCATCTGATTTTTTCTAGTTTAAGGCAGGACATCACATCTGCCATCCACTGTGAATGAGTGGGTGAGCAGAGTAAAGGACAGTGTGTGTCGTCTGTGAGCAGATAGGTGGAGACCTGGGGCAATAGAAACAAATAAAGCAGCCAAGGGATTAGCCTCCAGATTGATGCTAAAAATCTGAGAGAGTGTGTTGAATACTCCTGTCCAGTATTTACTAATAGAGGGACAGAGCCAGAACATGTGGATGAGGTGAGCTTGTGTTTTTCCAGCTAAAAAAAACTCATTAGTCACATTATAGTCTGTGTTAATCAGCAATGTTTAACCGATAGAATTTTCTATACTCTGTGTCACTGATTTTATTATACTGGTTTTTATCATATTCACACCGTGAAGAATTTCAGATTTGTGTTTATAATAGCTTCTGGACTCAAGTGGGAAATACCTATTTAAATTGTTTCACAATCATATTGTAAAATGCTACTTAAACAAAAAGCATTTCTCAACTTTGATGTGATCTTGTCTGTAATTTTGTTTGGAGAGAACTGTTAGCTTTGACAGCAGAGATCCAACCTCTGTATAGGCCAATGCAATACTACAGTAAGTACAGACACATTCTTTCCAGGTTTTTCTCAACAGCAACTGATTCCTTCTGTAAATCCTCACTGCTAATGTGTTTGTTTTGTCTTGATAAATAATTGATTCCATTACAAAGGTACAAGTAGGTTTATTGTCAGAATATCACTGCATTTTATCACACTTATTTAATCTATTTTAAGTGACAATAAGCTTCAAAGTGTAGTGCTATAGACAGGGGCCTGAAAATTGTCATTGATTTCACAAGTTACATAAATTTTATCTACAGAAAATCAATGGTAATACAACACTTTTGCAGGTGAATATTTTACAATTGTGTCTATTCATTAATAATCTACGACTAAAAATATTTCAACTATGCTCTTTCAGACAGCAAACAGACATGAGTCTGTTCCTGTGATTAAACCAGGTATAACAACAATTACAGAACTATACGTACATTTTCTATAAACCTTACTTTTAAGGCTATTAACGATTCTATTCACCAAAGAGGTGTGGCACCGTAGTATAATTTGGGACAAATGACATGACAAAATGAGCACTGCAGTGTTCAGTTTATTACATTTGGTTTTTAACACAGTAAGTTTTCATGTTATAATATATTCTGCAAGACTACAAGGTAACACATAAGACCACCTCTGTTTTACTATACCTTTAGTAAAGAAACATGTCAACAAACACTTTCATAAACTTTCTTTAACCCTTGGTTTGCCTGGTTAAATACATGGAGATAAGTCCATGTGACAAATCATTTCTATCTCCATTATGTCCAACACAAGTTCTAAACACTGACCACACTTATAACCTTCTTTGGAATGTTCCTCCAACTTAAAATAACAATATATTAAGACAGACCCATCTAAAATAAATCTGCCTTGTGGGGATGAACCCAATAAATACCGTCTTTCAGAAACTCAAATTCAGGAGTCCAAACTGTAACAGAATACAAAAATGTGATGGAATGAATAACAGCTTTGTAATAATGTTGAGTCCTGTTACAAACGGGCCGTGACTGGTAAATCACTGATTACACTAAGACAGAACATCACTTTTTGCTAAATGAAAAGACTAATAAATGCAACAGATTCAGTACATCCTTCAGGCTCCACACTGCACTTTTCCAAGGAAATCATTAAAAGACACTCTGTAGGACAAATATTCCAAATCGAATTGCTCCCAGAAGCTGTCTGTGAAAACATATCACAAGGTATTTTCAAGCGAACCTTCTTAAAGGGTGTGAAACTTGTGCAAATTCTGAAGTGTTTTGCAAAACAGCTACCATTGCTGCGTGAAAGGAAACTACATTCAAAAAGGACCAACTCTTCCCCACAGTTGAACATAAAATCAGGAGTGTCTACGACCGAATCCAAGAAAATACCATCACTGGTGCGAGAGAATCAAAACATTGGCAGGTTCCACTAACTTAAATGGGTGTGTTACAATCATCACAAACACCTGACGGTCACATTCCTGGGGGAAACAATGTAAAACAAGCCACAAATGGAATGCAGAACTTCCTGCTATGGGCACCATCCAAATAACGGTGGGAAAAAAAGTAACAAGTGTAAAAGTGCTATTACCCACTGAGCAACAATGAACAGAAGACAAATAAGCTGAGGTCAAAGTAATACTGAGGTAAAATGTTAGTGGCAACACAAAAACCTGTTGTTAGTTAGCTTAAATAATATGAGTATTATTGCTCATGCGTTTACATTTATGCTTGAAAGAATTCTTTTATCCATCACCATCCATTGGCTGCACATTAAAAGGAATTTAATTACATACATTAAGTATCTAACTATGTTCAGAGCGGTGGTTCACAGACTCATCCATGGTCTGGGTCTCTGTCGGAGCTCCGTCTCACTCTCTGGAGGTAGTGAGCTTCCATCCACCACATCCGAGCTGTTTGGCTCCTCGGACATCTTAGAGTCATGAGACTCTTTGCTTGTGGCGCCTGGTGCATTGGTGGACCCTGGGGCGTCTTTGATCTCTGAGGGCTTCTTTGGGGACTTCTCTGAACCTGCATCCTTTCCTTTTAAGTCAGATGATTCATCCATTGATCCAATCACTTTAGGAGAATCCAGTTCCTTCTGCGAGTTTTCCCTCTCCATGCGCTTCCGAACCTCTTCTTTTCTTTGCTGGATGCGAGTGTTGTCTCCCATCATAACCCTTACTCTTACTTGATCTGGAGGCCAGAGCCCACCCCAGACAAACTGCAGGTAACTGAACAACACGATGACACTGAGGAAGGCAAAGTTGGTGGCCACACCAAACACAGCAGACGTGACAGGGAAGTTGTACAGAACATAACGTATACCTGTGAAGTAAGCATGTATACGAAGCTGAGATGAGTAGATCTGAACTCGTTTGGAGTGAATCTCAATAACTGCACCCACAGTGGGTTCATAAGCATTTGCCTTGTAGTCTGAAAAGAGTTCCACTTCAATTAGTTGCTTTTGCTCTGCCATACCGGTCAGAAGAAGAGGAGAAAACAGTAAAGTGGACAAGGTCTGCAGAAGGCTGGAGCGGTAATGGAGCATTGTAGATCGTCCCACAGATCTCACAGTCTTTCCACTTTTAGTGTAGCAATTCATTTTAACCATAAACATGCCTAGCTCTTCATTCACCGGCGACTCTGGCATCTCTAGCTCCAACGATATTCGATAGGGTTGCCCAACAGCCATCACCTGGTCTTTCTCGTTCTTCATGAAAGAGATGTTGGCTATAGGGAACGAGCAAAGCGAGGATTCTGGGGCGTCACAATTGGAAGTGTAGTAGAAGTGCACAGGGGTGGAGAAGCTCACAGTGGGCATATAAGAGTAATAGAAGCTTCCATAGAGAAAAACAGACACCCAGAGCAGAAGCACCAGGACGCAAAACAGGATACCAGCTTGCAGTAAAGTCCGTCTTGCTTTGAGCAGAGTCACTGATGCCACATCGTGCAGCCAGTGTAGGACCGGTGATGACACAGCCCCCATGGTGCCCGGTCTCGAACTTCCTGATCTTCTTCTGGTCCCGCCAACAGCAGTCGGCCCCCCCTCAAGTCCAGACTGCTGCTGCTGCTGCGGTGGGCTCTTATATTCAGACATCGAAAGTGGGTGGCTCCCCTCCGGAACTGTCAAAGTGTTCATCTTGAGCTACCCTCCCATGCCGAGTCTCCCGGTAAACACTTACGTAACAGGTTTCCAATTCATTACCAGCATGGTTATTCTAAAGATCGTATTTTTGCCCTTGCAGTGATTGAATCCTGAGGATTTTCAACCGACCAGCTCGGAGGGTGTTTAAGCCTGTTAGCAACTTTGCTGTGGTCACACGGATGCAAACAAAACATGACCTGGTGAACCGGAAGTGTTTACCTTCTTTGTGTCACTCGTCAGCTAGTGTTAGCTAGCGACAGCGCAACTACGACGGACACTCGTGAAGGAAGCGGGCCGTTAAGACCGATGGGGAAGAAAAGTCGTGTCACTGGTGGAGCAGTGGGTAGAAGAACCATCCTACAGTTGTCGCCACCCGGATCACGCGGTGGGAATGTCGGGGAGAGGGATGAAGCGTTGTCGGGGTCAGACGGTAAGCTCCGTGAATGGTTGTTGACGGTCGACTAGTCTTCTGTCTCGTTGTGTTGCTGCTGAAGACTAGGCCCATGTTGCTAAAGGATGGGCACTAACGTCCTTTTGCCCTTTTATTATAGTATAAGAAAAAGAAGTAATGCTGTGGGGACACGTATAATCTATACCACTTAGCGTTTACTACACCAAAACGTATATTTAATTTAGCAGGTCAACATTAACCCAAAGATCATGTTATTAGTAAACGGCTAGCGATTAGCTTAGCTTAACTAGCTAGCCACTTGTACCTAGCCAGAGAGCCGTAATAAATAACGCGTATGTTCAATCGCGTGCTAAACTTGTACAGAATAATTTTAAGCACAGTCTCTATGTGAGCTTTCTTTTCTTCGTTACTGTGCGCCTTACTTAACGCCATGTGTTTTTAAGCAAGGCGAGGCGGTTGACCTCCTGGCTTGTTTGTAACCTAGCATTAACTTCTCGGCCAATGTTTTTGCAGATGAACAGGAAAGCGATGGGCACAAATTCGTGAAAGACAGACACACCAACATGAAGACTTCCACTGTGAAAGCCACAGGTAGCACACGTTTTTTTTCGCCAGTGTTTTTCTTTACTAGTGAAAGAAAACTAAATTATATTGATTTCCGATCAATTAAAAGCCGTGTTGCCTTCACTTCCCTCATTTTGTGAATTTCTCTTGGAGATCAATAAAGTATCTGTCTATCTACTTGCAGAGGGGTTGTCTTTGCTCGGAGCATACGAGGATAGTGATGACGAGGATGTGGGAGACTCTCAGCGGTCCACTGCGAATCCCCACCTCAACCGGTCAGCAGACATTGACAGCACGCTGGCCAATTTCATGGCAGTGAGTATAGTTTTGTGAATGCTTGCTTTGTTCACTGTGTCGACCAATGCATCTTTTAGCACGTAAAGTGGTGTAATGAGTTATTTTAATACAAATACATACTTAAATATCTGAGTATTTGTCACTGTTTGTTTAGTATAGCTAATAACTCCATTGACTGTGTAATGAAAGCTCCACTACTATTCTTTGTGAGTGCCAAAAATCTACAACTACCTTTCAGCAGTGCAATACAGTGCTCTCTCTGTGAGAGCACACCATTAAACTTTATGTCCTTATTTTCAGTTTTGTGATTTTTGCATAAGCACTAGTGCTTTCAGAGATGTATGGGTTTCCTCTTTGTGTAATTACAAAACTCTAATCCAAGATTTATCCAGATATTACTTGCATGAAGTCCTACTGCTCTGCCATGAAGCTTGACACTTTTACAGAACAGGATGAAACGTTGTCAGGATGGCGTTTAATATATGGTGTGATCATTCAAAATGGGAGACAAAAACACATTTTCATAAATATTTTTTCTCTGTCATTTTTTTACTTTACAGGAAATAGATGCAATAACCACTCAGCCAACCACAGATGGTGCAGGATCTTCTACTGACCCTTCCACTCCACCCAAACCTGAAGTTGATACTCAGCAGACAGCCCCCGATGAAGAACAGAATCAAGTCACAGAAACTCATTTCGAGTACAATACTCAGTACTCATTAGCTGGAGGTAAGTGTGTATTCTGTGTATCAGCTTGTTAATGGTGTCATCACATCTCATTTACTGTTGTGGTCTCCAAGAAATAATTTAAGTTTTTCTTCTTGCTGGGTTGTCAAAGGAACTACTCTGGTGTTCACATCCTCTTGCCATCTTTGGTTATGTTTGATATATAGTAACAGCTACAAGTGTGACACATTTATTAAATCCTTTATAGTCCTACTGATCATTATGCAGTAATACAAATTCTCTTTCATATAGTTTAACGTGTGCTTTGTGCTTTTTCTAGTGGATGTAGAGATGGGGGACTGGCAGGAAGTATGGGATGAGAACTCTGGCTGCTACTATTACTGGAATACGGTTACCAATGAAGTTTCCTGGGAGCTGCCACACGATCTGGCTAATCAGATGCAAAACCTGGCAAAGTATGCAAACAGGTATGAGTGTCAGACATGACATTGTTAATATTTTGCAGTTGTTATTGTTATTGTTGGAAGTCCATTGATTTTTTTTGTCTTCAGGTTGTTACAGTTTTCTGTTTTCTATTGTTGTGTTATAGCACTGGTGTAAATGGCAATGGTACAACCCATGCAAGTACAGAGGAAAGCACCCAGACATCAGCGAAAGAGACTAAAACAAAGGCAAGTTTCATGATGTCCATTACAAAATAGATAACACTCTAATTCTCATGACACAACAACATTGTCATTGTCTAATTTCATTGTCGTCATTTTTTCGAGAAGGAGGTAATTGAGAGTGTTGTGGGCCTCACAAGTGAAGAGGAGGAGCGCCGGGGAGTGGCTGCCTCTCTGCTCGGTCCCCTAATCCCTTCAGAAGTAAAAGAGGCAGAAGAAAAATGGAGAAAACGACTGCTTAAAGGTTTGGACGAGCCTGAGAACAGTTTGGATTCAGACGGTGATGGCATTGGCCCAGTAGGATCACCCGCCGCACCAGCACAGGACCAAGATACAGTCCGCACTGTTCAGAAAGATCTTGTTAAGAAGCAGTCAAAAGAGAACTCTGATGCAGAGGAGACCGAGGAAGACACAATGGAACTAGAGCTGGCTCTAGAGAGGAAAAAGGTTAGCTCTATTCAAGTTTTAAAAAATTCCTATGCTTGAAGTGGCAGCGTTTACGTTGAAATGTATGTGTTCTAAACAAGTTACCATTCTGGTAGGTGTAATGATTTTGTTCATGTTTGAATGACTCTTAGGCTGAGCTGCGTGCTCTTGAGGAAGGTGATGGAAGTGCAGGGGGTTCTAGTCCCAGTTCTGAAGCAAGTCAAGAAGCTGCAGGCTCTGGTGGAATTCTACCCAAGAAAAATCGCTGGAAGACCGCCTTTCCGTCTGTAGCCAGCCCTGACTCAAACAGCAGAGGGTCAGACCTGCCGGAGAGCGCAGAACCTGGTAAACAAACCCACATTACTACATGAGATGATTGGAACTACATCCAAAATCCAGTCTGTTATTGTTTAACTTTAACTGCCTCTTGTATCCTGCAGTCCCTCCAAAGGTCGTAGAAAGTGTTGTTGAGGGCGAGGACAAAGAACCGGAGGACTCTGAGGACAAAAGCGGGACAAAGCCTCCAGTGAAAGACGAAGTGGAAACACCGGAGCTCAAGGTAAAAACTATGTAACAGTAGCCTTTGGATGAGCCCTCTGCTAAGATACTTTAAGATGCATGGTTTTAATGCTCGCCAAATACAGTTTCAGATTGGGGAACTGGCGAACACCTTAACCAACAAGATGGAATTCCTGGGGATAAATAAAAAAGCGATCTCAAATTTTCAGCTACTTCTGCTCCAAACTGAGGTGAGAGGAAAACCATTGAGTTTCCAAGTCGTGAACAAAGCATCCTGTCGTCCACTGTGACTTCTGAAATATTTAATTCTTAATCTTGAGTTATATCCTTACGCGCAGAGCCATATAGCAGTACTTAATATTTAAAATTCCTATTACAATCGATCAGTAGGTGTCATCTTGGAAAGTACTGTAATTACTCTTCTGTATCCATTCATTTATCTCAAGGTCTTGGCTTGATCTCTTTTCTGTCCCTTCCCCCATCAGGCTTTTGTCTCATTCTTGTTCCCCCCTCTTTTCAACAGACACGGATCGCTGACTGGAGGGAGGGCGCTCTGAACGGGGTCTATCTCCGCCGCATGCTGCAGGAAGCTGCCGAACACATAAAATATTACGAACTTAACGCCACCCCTAAAGGCTGGTCCTGCCACTGGGACAGGTACGAGCTCCTTACCTTTCACATCTCTAAACTCCCTCGTCCCCCAAAAATCTTACCGTGTGACTACACCCGCTCCACTGCCGCGGTTGCAGACTTTGTGTCATGACTTGGGGAGAAGCTTAACCAGTCTGAATGGATTAAGAATACAAATCAGAAACTGACTCTTCAGGTTTCTGTGACGCAGTCCTGAGCAAGTACTGATAAAGGGGGCATCCACTCTGGGCCAGCCTGCTTCCTGTTAAATATGCATGCCACAGAGAGAACTCCCTAAAACACAGACTCTTAAGCCCTTCGTTATGAGGGCACCTGTAAACTCATTTGGGTTCCGGTCAGTGGAAAACGTAGTAAGGCGGGAGGGTTATGGTAGGAAGGTCCGTTGCGTGGGAGAGAGCTTTGCATTTCACAGGACTACAACTCCCAGAATGCAATGCAGACAGAGTGATTGCCCTGGAAGCCACGAGTGTCACGCATCAAATAAAAGGTGAAGATGGAGCAATGACGGGAATCCAGCAGGTCAGACCAACTCTTATTTCATGTTTTCCTGTTTTTTATTTTCTTGATTGAGAGAATTATTTGTTTCTGATGTAAAAGAGGTGACTGTGTGCTTGTCATTTTCTGACTCTTGATTGATGATGATGATGATGATGATGATGCTGCTTCCTCCCTGGCGTGTGTCTGTCTGGGAGGGAATGGTTGTCTAAAACAGAAAAGTGGTGACAACCATGGTGTGAGCTGCTAAATGGTACTTTCAGGACCTAGAGATGATTTGTTTTGCTTTGTTTTTCTTTTCCTTTTTTAAGAGCAAGGTGGGTTCCCTATCCACACCAATAATTACACTCTAATCAGGCCCACTTTCTTGACGGCTCAAGTTGCTGTCCTTAACCAAACACTCTCGTCCCCGATTGTGGACATTTTGTCCACACTCTTGACCCACTTTCCAAGGGTATCATGCCACTCAGCCAGTTCCAGGATCAGTCGCTGAGACTCTTGTCTTCTATCTCTGTTGTCCCACTCTTTAGAGAACACAGGCGGTATTTTTATGTCAACGACCGGAGTGGTACCTCGCAGTGGGATTTCCCAACAGAGGAGGACAAGGTGGAGGATGCCAAAGGAAGCCATGACACGCAAACATCCAGTCAAGTGGATACTAAACCATCATCTGCGCCCACTGGAGGGGTGTCAGGTGGGTGAGCTGATAGAATCATAAAACATGGGACATAATGTCATATATTAACATATATTTTGTGGCAAAATATATGTTAACAAAAAGTATACGAAAGTCTCAACTGAGAAAATATTCAGACAAATAAGGTCCCATCACTTCTTCATTTAAAATATTTTCCTTCTAAGTTGTACTGTTATGGTTAAATGGACTTGTTCATCATTCTTTTTTAATGCGTCAACCTCAGACTATATCCCCGATGAGTCATTTTCATTTTAAAATAGCAATTTATTTACAATTTAAACAACTGCTTGTAGACTGAAAACCAACCAGACTAATGTCTTGGTTCCTTATAAGAATGGTCGTCATAAGTCTGCAGCAGGACGGAATTGTCTATGTAGCAGTAGTGTGACACACCATAGTTTGTGATCCTTCAGGGGAACGTGAATAGATAACCTTAAGTGTAATTATCATAGTCTGAAGCGTTTTATTTTGTTCACTGGCCATCATGAATAAAGAAACCACAAGGAATAGCTGTACAGAGAATCAGAACATTATCGAAAGAATACAACAGTAATAATAAATGAGAATTATGTTGTATAACATGGTGAAGAGAGTGTCATGAATGGATCCGCATCCAGCAAATTCAGTCATTCAACCAAATCCCACGGTAAAAAAAAATAAATTGTTATTGAACTTCTTGTGTACACAGGATCCTCCACATTTGCAGCCCCTCCTGCACCCCCTCAGCCCATTGTATCCTCACCCTGGCCTGCATCACAACCTCCCCTTCCGGACAGCCCACCACCTCCTTCCCATTGCCCCCCTCCTCCACCCCTCCCCCCGGGTTCTCCTCCTCCCCCGCCACCCCTGCCTGACAGCGATAGTGAGATCATGGAGGTCGAAATGGAGATGGACGATGACAATGACGGTGAGCCTCCAGCTCCTGGAACAGAAGAAGATGGCAGCTGTAGACCTCCTTTACCTCCCGGCACTACCAGCACAAAGGTATGGAAGTCATTTCCTGTTTTATCTTGAGTTATTTTTCAAAACTTCTAATCACGTTGAAAGTGACATATACAGCAACTTTAACTTTTAAACTTTTTTCATCATTCAAACAGATTGGGGAGCCGTTGGGGAAGGGGCAGAAACGGAAAGCTGGGCAACTGAATAAAACGGTTACTATTGGCAGCAGCCCCATCCTCTACACTCAACCTGCTGCCAGTGCAGGTGAAAACATCTGCATTTTCATGATCTATATCATTATACTGGAAGGTCTCAGAGCATCTGTATGTGTGTCTGTGTCCACTTTTTAACTGAAAAACAATGTTGTCATTCCAACTATAACAATGGAGAAATGCCACTTGACCAATTTTTGTTACGTCAAGTCATGCCTCTAGTCAAGTCATGTGAATTTGATGAAGTCAGACAGTACTGATGGCTTCTGGGTTCCCTTGGGGAAAACATGCAAAGCAAAAATATATTTGCTAAATACACACAAATACATTGTGTGTGTGTGTGTGTGTGTGTGTGTGCGTGTGCATGTGCGTGTGCGCGCGTGTGTGTGCGTGTGCCCATAAGAAAAATTAAGGCTCTTGATTTTATTGCTTCTAGGTATAAAAATCTATATTCGGTGGGATATCGATTATATTTCTTGGCAAGTTCTCCATCAGGTTTCCACATTGCTTTTGGGTGCTTTATCCCAGCCCTAGAAAAAGTAATGTTACCAACTTAACCATCCTTTAAACATTCGTTTTACTCTTGATGACATTCAAAAACTTTTTAGCAGTGTCTTCATTTTCTGTCAGAAGTACACATAATCATGTCTATTTTCATTACAAACAATAATTTAAAGGAGTATTTTGTGTTTCTCATGTCATTTCCTGTTGACAATAGACATGTATATGTACAGATGACATTTTTTTGCTCAGTCCAGTGCCGCCAAAGGACATAACGGCCCTTTCTGACCCTCTTGGTAAAAATACTTGTCACAATACACACGGTATAATAAATAATTTTTTATATATATATCCACAGCTCCTGTAATGCCAGTGGCTGCCTATTGGGCTGTTCCCGCTGTTGCTGCCCCTTTAGTCCTATCTGAGCCTCCAATCCCACCTGTCCCAGTTCTGCCCCCCCAGCCTCCACTGCCTGTGGCCCAACCACCCTTTGATCCGCCTCCACCAAAACCGCTACCCATAGACAAGACCAAAAAGCCTAAAAAGGATAAGGTGAGTATCAGAGTTCTACTTGTATTGGACCCAGATTATTAAATAAACACACATTCTGCTTTGCACAGTAGTTTTGCTTCTTAACAAGTCTCGTTTTCTATCAGCAGTCAAAGAAAATTAAGACCAAAATGCCTTCTTTGGTGAAGAAGTGGCAGAGCATTCAGAAAGAGCTGGATGAGGAAGAGAAAAGCAGCTCCAGTGACGAGGACAGGGATCAGCTGAACAAGAAGAATATTGAGGAATGGAGGCAGCAGCAGCTTGTGACGTATGCAACTGCATTTCAGTTCCTTTTTTTCTGAAAAGCATGTTCATTTCAGGTGGCTTTTCAGACTGTTAACCAGTGTGCTGTTTTATCTCTATGCAGGGGGAAAGCCTCAAAGAATGCCAACTTTGAAGCACTTCCTGACAACTGGCGGGAACGACTCAAGAAAAGGAAGATGAACAGCACGTAACATCTGGCCTCCACTCCAATCCTTTTTTTTTATTCACTCACATTACCATGAGGTCCCCCTTCACCAGCTTAAGTTGTGTCTGTTGACCCTTTTTTTTAAATATATATAAACAAATATCATTGTTCTTGAGACGTTTAGAGGCCCTAACATGGCAGGCCATTCACCACAGGGGTTTGAATGTCCTTTTTTGTTTTGGCTCACTCTAGTCACTAATATTGTGCCAAATGTCTTGTGTCCAACAACGGTACATCTCTTCATGTGTATACACACCCACCTAAATGACAGTCTATTGGGAATGATTGTCTTATTTTATGGAACATTTTTATAACTGTACATAAAATGTATCGTGTTATAAGCCATGTTTTTGGAAGGGGAGGGAACATTACTTGTACATTTTGTAAAAAGTTATTAAACTGTTTTTCAAAGTAAGTCTTTCTTTGCTTTTTTTGCATTCTTGAAGGATTTTTCTTTGTACACACTTCATTTAATATTTCATTGACCACATTGTTTTGTTTTTCAGTTTAAAGATTTTAAAAAATAATACAGCCACCCAGTCTTATCATAGAGTTATTTAAAAAAATTTTTTAAACTAAGCTGGCAATAGTGTCTTACTTAGTGTTCCAAGACATATTACATTCTCCAACCTTTTCTGTTGTTGGAGTTCTTATATATGTATATGTTTGTATATATGGGTCATTGTCATGTGGATGATTTTCGATATCATCTGAGGTGACTGCCCTAAAACTGAAAAATAAGTTTTTTTCTGCAAATCTATATTTTCATGATAAATTTGATCAACACGTCCTAAAAAGGACATGTCACTATCAATGTATTTATTTTTCACAGTTTTAGAGCGGTCACCCCAGATGATATCCAAAATAAGCGAAGTGGATTCACTGTGGCGACCCGGAAGGGAAAAAGCCAAAAGAAATCATCATGTGTATATGTATGTATATATGTGCTTACTGGCGTGCTACAATGTTTCTATTCTGTAACCTTGAATCTAGTGGGAAAGTGGACCTTTCGACCTTAATGATCTGAAGTTTTCCTTGTTTTGCTGGGGTAGTAGAACTGCAAAGATTAAGAATGAGTTTATATTTTAGGTACTTAGTATTTCTGTATACTAACAAGAAATTTCTACTTGAAACTGGCATTTATTTGGGGTTCGGAATCAAAACTTTTTATGTAAAAAAAACAAACGGATTTATTTGCCCAGTAATATAGAAATGATGCAAAATCTAGATTAGATTAGATACCTTTATTAGTCCCACACTGGAAATTTCAGGTTACAGCAACACATATAAGACAAGACACACAGAGATATTGCAAAAAATAATGAAAAATAAGTGATTCCTAATAATTATATAAATAGAAATCAAGAAAAGAAAATAACAGATTGAGTGCAACAGTAAAGATCAATAAAGAGACATCGTCAGTTATACAGTAATATACAGTTATATAGTTATACAGTTCTATATCTAAAGTCGAGTCAGCTTTCACAAACTGCAATGTCAAAAATACTCTGGCAACACATTAAAGGGACATTTGGTAGAATTTGTCGGCTACACTTCTACATTTGACATTTTAAAATACAAAAATTTACTTTTACCATAGTAACATTTTGGATTTTGAACTTTTACTTGCATTAGCTTATTTCTCAGTGCCTCTGCTGTGGCAATACGTATTGTACGGCAGCCTAATTCAGATAGCAGAAAAATGTTTTCTTAACTCATCTGTTGTGATTACTTACAATGTTTTGACTCCAGATGAGTCACTAAGCAATATGTCAGCAGTTCAAACTTTTTGTACATTTGGGACAGAGAGGCAATTAAAAAAAAAGATCTTGTGTAAAATGTTTTTCGTGGTGATAGGTTAATTTTTGGGGGAAAAAACGCAAACAAAAGTTAATCCGGACCATTTTTCCTCGGACAAGCCAGATTTCTTTAATGAACTAAAGATTGAAGTCTATGAGAGATTCGCTTTAGTTTCCTCAAAAGCTAAACAGTTGAGTTGAAACTATAAGAAATAGGAAATCTTGCATATTTAATGGTGCTAAATGTGGTAGAAGTAGTCAAATAAAAGGCATTTTTTGCGTTAGGCTTGTTTCATTACCTCCATCATTCATGAATTCCCGTGAAGCCTCGCCGGTGCTCCGTCTCCATGGCAACAGCGGTGCTTAGATACTAAGGCATTTCGCGTGCGTTTGTTGAACATGTAGACGTGTCTGTGCTAGCAATCAGTCGAGAGGATTTCCAACTTAAACCAAGGTTATGCATTTAATATGCATGCGAGGTAAGTACACACTCAAACCTGGCAAGAAAGCGGCTGTTGCGCGAGTTATAACTCTCCTCGCAATGTTTGTTTGCAGGTTAGCACGAGGAAGTATTTAGCCACGCGGCCCACGAGGAGATTTAAATCAAGATTTCAGAAGAAACGTTTAATATGATGGAAAACCACATAGTCATAGAGGTATTACAAACTGCAGACATCAACAGGCTAAGAATACAGCTCAAGTATCCGTTCATAGGTTTACAACACTTCGAGTTTATAACACTTAGATTACAAAGTCAAAGGTGACGTGGAAAATAGTCCTTTGGGAGGGTGTTATCGGGATGTTAAAAAATTTCTATTCCTGAAATGCTATTTATATCGGCATAAAAGCATTTTCGAACATTTAAAGTGTATATCACTTGCGGATATAACAACACAACTAGTTTTCCCGTGTTTGGCATAGATCTTCTACAGTGCTAGTGTTTGCTGGTATTTATTATTTTCTATACTTTCACTGTTGACTTTGTACTGGTTCGAGTTTTTGTTATTGTGTCTGTGTGCCTTTTTGGTGTTTATGATTTTTTTTTTGCAGGTTTTATACATTTTTAAATTTTTAGTCTAATAGTGAGAGTCAAATTTCTTGCTTGTGCACAATCTTGGCCAATGAAGCTGATTCTGATTCGGATCCTGAGTCTGACAGGACAACAGAGCAAAGTATCAAAAGAACAATGGGCCCCTGAACACATTCAGCCCTTACTGTAGCGTAATGTGTGGCCTGTGTGTGTTACAAACACAGGTTGATGGGTGTTGTGCATGCAGATCACTATTTGGGCTATATGGGCGACAAGCTATTCACAGCTAATAAATTGAAATTCACAACACTGGTGTCTTGCATTTTTTACAGTCAGGCTGAGAAACCGTCATCCATGGCTGTCTCCGATATCAGGGATAGGTGGAATACCCACAAACTGGACAATAACGACTCTGACATTGAACAAGATGCCGAAGACATATCCAGGAGGCACCGTAAGGCTGTGTTCTAACATACGTGTTCATTCCATGTGCCGTTACTATTGCTGAAACATCTCCATGTCTACATTACTACAGTATACAAGTACAGTACAGAATAGATTTGCTCTGCAGAGAAGTAGCGTGCGCAGGGTTTACATTTATGTACATGTTAGATTTAGACTTAGACTTAGACTTCCTTTATTGTCATTACACAGACACACACAATGAATCTGGTAACGAAATGTCATA
>JAPTHA010000024.1:4373435-4387554 GCA_029814585.1 Gymnapogon annona
TTCTGTGATGGAGGACTGGGCTGGTTTTGGTGGGTTTGTGGGTGGACGGCTGGGCTGGTTTTGATGGTACTGTGATGGAGTACCGGGGTGTTTTTGGTGGTTCTGTGATGGTGGAGTGGGTGGGTGTTGGTGGTTTAAGGGGCTGCAGCAGAGCTCGAACATCAAACTGCTTTAATTTAGCCGCAAACTGACACCGGTCGGTGTCATAGTATGGATTCTCTGATCAGATTAAGTATCTAACATACAATCTTCACATGTTCTTCTCTGTCGCCCCCTACAGGCCTGGGGGGGGGTTATTATGACTGTGACGTATGCAAACAACATCTGTATTATAGAGGATTGAGAAGTCTGGTGAACGAGGGATAGAGACAGAGAACGAACAAAAGAGAGTAGACTCTCTGGCAGCAGTGACATTTTCTCTCAGTTCCTGAGTAGGAAACGCTTTAATCATCCCCCAGATAAGCAACCCAAACAGTGATTGGCTAATACCCCCCCAACCCCTTTCAGGCAGTAACGTGGCTCCCCACTGGTTGGCATCGTGGCCGGTGGTGAGCGGGGACGCCTCTTCTCCACATGTGACCAACACTGTACAATAGTAGGTTGAAGCAAAGCAGAGCCCCCTTCCTGTCCTGTATGTTAGGTAGAGGATAAAGGGAGGCGAAAGGGCAGACTAAAACACCGCCCGCCCCCTCCCCGACTGAGAAACGACGAGGGGAGAAAAAAAAAAAAAAATTAACAAAACTTCAACAAAAATAAAAGTGAAACAAACCCCCCCCAAAAATAAAATAAAATATACACATACTTTTTTGTTCCTAGTTTAAATTGCAGAGAAGATGGGAGGGGTTTGCCCCTTGGAGGAAGAATGCTCACGCCAATTCCTGCTGGCGTGACAAACCCCTCCCCACCACGCCCACCCCCTGGAAAACCCTCCCCCCTCTTCCATCTGGCTGGTTGGTGTCGTAGCGAAATATACGGGGTAGTGGAAGGTCTCTAAGTCTTGCTGGCACCGAGGAAGGGGGGCAGGCTTGTCTATTTCTTCTTCTTCTCTATCATATCTTCTGTCACCCCCCGGGGCCGCCGTCTCGTCGCGGTCCCCTGCTCATCTCTCCGTCACGTGGTTTTGTGAAGAAGGGGAGGACGCTGAGGTGGGGCCCGATGAGGAGGGGGCCTGCGCAGGCGGTGGCGGGGCGGGGGTGCAGAGGATTTCAGACAGGTCGTCCATGATACAGGTCTCCTTGGGGTCGACCAGGTTGAATTCCCTTACGAAAACGATGAAATGTGCATACAGAGTGTTCAAGTGGCCTTGCAGGTCCAGAGCCACTGTCTCTTTAAAGTGCGCCCAGTAGAGGTGAGCCAGAACGTGGAACAGGTACCGGCAGATCTTCTTTACCAAGGACTCAAAGGAGTTGGGGAACTCTTTACCTGAAGAGAAATGAGAAAACAGAATTAGAGACAAAACAGATGGACACGGAGGTTTAAAGGATGAGAATGAACAAATGATGCACAAGCCTGAGATAGAAAGAGAGAACGGTGATACACAAACGCAGATATACAGTGCATTTTACTGAAGCCGCTGACCTGAAGTTAAATTAAAGGTTACTGACTGACTGTGTGCTCATTCAAAGACAGCCACTGAGTGCTGGACAGATTCAAAGGTTTTAACAGTCAAAAAGGCACAAAATAACTGAAAACTGAAACAAACTCAACACAACATCCTTATTGGCATCAGCTCCAGGTCACACTGTCTCGCTAAAAATGTCTACCAGTGCCAGCCAAGATGTTTAGGATTTCACAATCAGTGTGTTCGTGCTTTGGGTTATAGTTTACTCCCATCAACATAATTTATTCCCAAAAAAGAATAAATCCTCATAAAGAGTTTGAAGAATTTATCAAACTCTTTTTAAACAAGCATGACATCTTCGAACACTCCCTTTGGTACTTTTTACACAAACACAGTTTTTTTTAAAAATGCTGAACAAACAAAAACAAATGTAAATCCTGAGCAATGAGATCCTTTTCCCAAACGCATTTACCATCACTCAACAAGAATATATTTTATATTCATTCTACTACACATTTACATTGACTGCTATTACTTGTAGTCAAGTCCAAGGTTTGGGATTCAAAGTTTTACTCCACTTTTTACTTGTACCTTTACTTATATGTATTGCAATATAAGGCTCCTCGACATGTATTGTGTGTTTTTGTGATGACTAATACCAGGAAACCTCTACAAGATTAGATGCAGCACAATCTAGTACTTGTCACTAATGATGTCTAACAGTCTTCATTCATATCGCCTCAGATTCCAAGTACAGCTGTTTCAAATCTAGAGTGCTAGGAGTTACATTTTATTCCTCAGCGACTCTGACTACAGGTCTCAGTACCTGCAGTACTTGTGAGTGAGTCATATGAGGCAGTAGGGGGCAGCAGCCGTCCAGCATCAGGGTCTTCAGACCTGACGGAGGCACAGGAACGGACCACTCACCGTATTTTGTGGGAAAGGTTTCCTCATCTGTGACCAGTTTCTGACAAAGACTCATGACGAAGTCGACATATTGCGGAGCAGTGCACTTTGTCTTCTTCCCCCTCTCGTCATACCAGTAGTATATTCTAGAGGAAAAAAAAAAAAAGAGAAAACATGTCAATCATTGTTGTCAGGTATACTCTACAGAATAAGTCACACATGAACAACAGGATAGTGTTACTCAAACATGAACAGGGCTCAATTAATCATAGGGAATGCCTTCTCAAGAATGTCTGTGGTTGAGACACACGAGGCTACTTCCTGGAACTCAACATAGTGACGTTCACACATGCGGAGAGGAACCTACGCACAGGTGATTTCTGAAAAGCGCTCAGGTACGACAAAAACAAAGGCTCTTTATTTCCACAGTCGGGGAAAACCCAACTGGTCAATGATGACTTTAGTCCCGAGTCAAGTGAACCTGAAGACAGATTGCATCCAGAGATGTTTTTGTGTCTCATACCGACACATTCTCAGCTCGTATCATGTGTTCGTGTTTTCATTCCAGTGGACTCGCAGCCCCCAGAGCTTTAATTTCCTGATTGGGCCAAATTCCCTGCCGTCATGAGAGTAACGGGATGCTGATCCCCCTCAGTTCTCCGGCCAGACCGGCGGCTGGTCAAGCCTTTCAGTAGGGGGTGACCCAGATAGGTGACTCCTGAGGGGGCGGCGTGGGTTTATAGTTAATGTCAAACAGCAGGACAGTGGCGGCGGGTGATGGGACAGGAGCGATGAGGGCGAGTAGACTGTACACATGACACCGAGGGACCAGAGCACCAGTCAGAGACAACAGACAAAAAACACAAAGAAACAAGACGGGTAAACTGACACAGACAAAAAAAAACCCCCAAAAACCATAAATAAGGATTTAGCTCAATTTGATCTGAAACAGGTCATATCAATAAAATCCCATCATAATGACAACCTCCAAATTCTTGTTGTTTATTCATAAGTATGAATATAAACTTAGATTAAAACACTTCCAAACCATCCTTTCACAAGGGATGTGAATAACCTGAACAAATATGAACTTGACATGCAGTAAGGGAAGTGTTTAACAATCCTGCCTGTGACTAAATGTGTTTGTAGATCTATACATGTTTAAGTCATAAATATTATCACTTATAATATTTATAAGTATAATATTGTTAACATTTGTTTGTAGTTTCTTGTTTGGTGCAAACATTTTCGCCAAGTAATTTTTTTTTTTTTACTTGTAAAACTTAAGAGCAAAGTTTGGAGTTGACATTTTTATATAATTGTTATTATTTCACTGGTCTGGCACATTTGAGAACATATTAGGGGGAAGTGGCCCTGGAATTAATAGGAATTTGACACTCCTGGTTCCTCTGGTCCTCGGGTGAGTGAGGTCTCCAAGTGGAACAAACACTGAATGAATTGTGCGACGAGGTGCAGCTGCAGATCAGGCCTGAAGCCGGAGGGATGAAGACATTACAGACCCTGAGGAATGTAGAGAGTCCACATAACTGACCCTGCAGGAGGGACCTACTGACACAGGACCAGGACCAGAGACTTACACACTTACTCACACACCATTAGTCTGTGAGTGTGTGTGGGAGGCAGATTAAACTACAAACCAGCCTCCTCCACGTCAACACACACGATGAAGGTCTGACCATATATGGACCAAAATAAAGCTCATTGACCCTTTATGAAGACAACGATCAACTAAGTATTAGTCACATTCTACTGTTTTGTTCTTTTTTGCTGATGCAGACGATTGTGTCAGTGCAGTTAATAAAAACTCAGACTGAGAAAATAATGCCGTCCCCCCCCCCAAAAAAAACTGATGACCTACAATTTTGGCTGTGGGCAAGTGATTGATCAACTGATTAATCCAAATGTTAAGCATAGTTGACTTGTCTGGGGTGGAGGTACAAGGTGAGATATGCTTTACTTCAGAGTTGTTTAATGGATGTGTCTAGACAAATGCACGTCATAAGTATGAACTATAAGTATGACGTGCATTTGTCTAAACACAACCGGCTGAACAACCCACTCCTTCACTACTGAGCTTTTTTGTTATTTTGGTTTGAGTGGGTGGAGGGGAAGCTTTAATGATGCCGTCATGACTCGTCAACTTCAAATGGCATGAATATTTGCCTTTGAGAAATGCGTCCACCCCTTCGCATCATATGGGACTTTTTGAAAAACATTCACTGTTGCATTCATTTCTTCTCATTAGTCAGCTTGTATAGATTAAACCTTTCCTCATACCTGAGAAACGAGATCAAATCTGATCAAGTAACTTCCTCAACATCAAATTGACAAGTACTCACGTACTTGTTAACTAAACAGGATTCAAATAAAACTAAAAGACTATATATCAGTAAGAACTAATGAGAATGTGTCCATTTTGACATTCAAGGAGAAAGCTTTAGAAACAACTGTCCAGTTTTAGGATAATGTACATCCTTGTGCATATACACTGTATATTCTCTCCTTGAAGAATTAAAAGCTTTAAAATGAGTGCTTTTTAAGCTTCGTGAGACTTGCTACATATTTGTTTAATGATTACTAATAGAGCATAAAATGTTTGATTAGAGATTAGTTATTGACCCTAATGAGTTCATCCAGTGGAGCCGACTATCAGCAACCACTGCTTATGTACTGAACACACTACCGCACATGCACATCATCCATCTACCCACCCGTATAAAATGAGTCTAAATAGCTACCAAATGGTTCTTTTCCCTCATAGCTCATGGAAACATTTTCTTCCAAAAATAGTGCTGAGCTGTGCCTGAGGGCAGGGGCACTGATGCCGTTACCACTGTGGCTCAGGCAGTTTTCACCACAGACGGGGGAGGGCACGGGTGCCAGGACCTGCACAGGGCAGGAAAGGGTGGGGTGCTGGACGGCGAGCAGCAGCGGAGGACAGGATCATATATGGCGAGGCTTTACTAGTGGCAGTCGGGCTTCACTGTGAGACTCGGGTATGTTTTAGGGAGGCTATGAGGGGAAAAGTCTTCCTCTGACTCTTCTCCCCTTGAAGATATTAACTCTGTTTTCCACAGCTCAATGGGCTGCACAAACAGAACCATCCTGATCTATCCTATTTACGTCACATAAATCAGGCTGAGCACGTTTTCGTCTTTCTTTTCTCAGGGCGTGGGCACTAATGGCAGCTTAAGGTGACAGTAGTGGAAATATCCACTGTTGACTGAGAGGTTATCTCGTGACGAGCTTGTTTCTCATAGCAAATCAGTCAAATGTGTCACCTCAACAGTCAAGCTGTCCGTCTCTTTGAGATTTTTGTCTTGTGTGTGTGTGTAGGTGCTCTAAATATAAAGTGCTAAAAGCTCTGCACTGACTGTTGTAGTTCAGAAGTGTGGGGAATCTGGTTTTTCCAGCCTTCAGTATACACAGGGGGAATGAAGGCCTGTGTGCAAATACAAGGGCTCACACATAAAGACGCACCCCTCCCTGGCAGGGCAAACTAGTTAGATAAATACTTACAGTTAGTCACCTCCCCTCTGCTAATGCAGAATGAAAAGGCCTCCATGTTATGATTATTGTTAAACTTGAACCACATAGCCATTTCCTACTGTACACTGAACAGTGGCAATTACCACATTTGGAGAAAACTGCAGCAACAACATTTTGTACAGAGTCAAGAGTGGTGACGCCAGGGTGGAACAAAAGTTTCAAGGCTGACTTCTTTGGTAACAGTATGATGATCACAGCATTCTATCTGGGAAGGTGTGAGGTGAATGTAATGATGTTCGCAGTCATCAGACAGTGCAGGTAGACAGTGAGGCATCAAAATGGAGCTCCATAGGCCTGTCCCCATACATGTTCCCTATCCAGCTCTTGTTCTGAATACTGGAGAAGACATTTCACTGCAAACTTTAACACAAAAATTGGGTTTGACATCACCCATGTATCTATGTTACAGTTTATGAATTAAAAAAAAGGAAGTTAGTTGTGTTTCAACAGCTGGTTTACAGGGATGGGTTTGATAGAATAATTCACACTAATCAGTTCGCACTAACTGTTCCTTCTACCAGCTATATCTTTGGACTTTATGGGAATATTTACACTGTCACTACTAAAACAGCTGATCAGTCTCATGAGTTATACATTTGCATTGGGAGGACTTATTTGGAAAAAAGAGTGCAAAAACTTGGACAATGTTTCTTCACGTCCCATCATCTCGTATATCCTCTCAATTCTGCAAGTTTGTTGCAACTCCTGTGCTATGACAAATAATGCTATTCTGATTCTACATTACAGAATTACATGAAATATAGACCAAATAGTCTGTAAATGCCATCACAAATATTGGTGTACAGTCTTAAAAGCCATTAAATCTGCTGCACTACAGCACAGACACAGCTAGTCTGGAGCACACAGGTGCCACACCGAGCGTACTGCAACTCTAAGGTAAATATACATCTCGCTGTTGCGCATTAAAGCTGCATACTGCACATTCCGAGACAAACAGTATTGAAAACTTAAAGATCAGACTGAACACGAGTACGCCCTTGGGGTTGCGAGCCTCCCCCTTGATGAATTAACCAATGGGAAGCTAGAGGTCTGATGAATAAACCAATGAGCCTCAGCAGGTGAACGATGAATAAACCAAAAGCGGGCGAGATAACTTACGTGTTGCAGGCCGTCATGGCTTGACAGGTGTCCCCAGTGCAGAACTCTGAGATGGTGCTGTACTGCAGGTTGATAAGGTTGAAGAATGTTGTTGCTGCAGGAAAGACAAGAGCAGAGTTGACAGCGTGTTATTTTACGTCTGTCGCATCCTCAAAGCAGCTTCACAGTCACAGAGTTACTTTGGACTATACTTTCCAGGACATAAAAGACAGCTATTTCTGTCATGTCACCTTAGGGTGATGACAATACACCAACGGTATTATATACTTCCTTCTCTCCGTCACCGTCAGTGAGACAGTCACATGTGCAAACTAATCCATCAAGTAACTGCCGCTTTCATCAGCGTATGAGCTGCAGTAAAAAATGGGAGGTGGCCGCGGCAACTAAGACACATTTCATGTGTTGCTCAGGTCAATTAGAAACGAATCTGGCATCTGAGAAATATTTTCAAAGCCTGAAACACTATGAGGCGAAGCAGTGAGCAAATACACAGTGGGTTCAGTCTCAAATATTTGAGATTGGTTTATGTAGAGCAGCACTAATCCTGGAACGGTGACACACTTTTAACATTGAACCTTTAGTGTAGAATAAACAAGTTGCTGTAAGTTAGTGACAACATGTTTCATTACTTCCATGGATTTATTCTTTATTCTAAAACTAGACTTAAATGTAAAGTTTGGGGAGCCTGAACGCCATAATTAACTCTTTAAAATGTCTTATGACCTTGGTTTTGAGTGTCACGCTGACCAAGTAATCCTGTTAAACATTAAAATGTCTGCACTGTCATTTCTCTCATCTGTTCCTCATTCCATTGTTTTGTTTTTCTTTTCACTTCTTGCCTCCTTAATTTGAAAAATACTGACGGAATTGCTGTTGGTTTATGTTCGGATGCAACAATACTCAGCATTACTGTGATGAAGTATTATGCCAATTAGTGGTGATACAAGGTAACTTGGGCCATCTTGCATAACCTTTGTTTTTCTGTTGTAAAACACATTAGCAGGTGAAAACACAAGCCATCTGTTTCATAGAACTATGTTTTAGCAAACAAAATATCTGAAGAATGATTGAATGTTTTTCAAGCTATTGCTGTGCATAGGATACGTAACTACAACAAACCCAGAGTCAAAGACACAATAAAAAAAGCCTCAGGAGGATCAATCACACTGCCAGGCCGCACTGAGTTTACACAAATCCAGAAATGATGCTCGTAATGGCAACCATAAATTTCACTAAGAGTTAAAAACGCGCTGCTGTGCTAGGTAACGGAGACAGAAGCTGGCAGCAAATGATGTTGTTTAAAGAAGCCGTGTGTGGTGTTATTGGGAACAGCTTACGACAGCGCAGTGCCAGGCCTGGGTCATGTTAGGAACTTTACTATTCAAGAGCTGCACCTCTTGTAATGTGAACATCTTGTCATACACTATTGTTCAGCACATACTGATACAGACAAACAATCCCAAAGCCCCGAGGATAACGTTAAACACACTTGAGCAAATGCTGAGCTTCATAAGATGAATTCTTAGGTCACAAATTAGGTAGGCGGCAGCTTTCATGTGTGTATTTTATTATCAACCACCACTGTAATCACTCACTGTTGCTGGCTAGCCATTCGTTGAGGTCTATCTCTCTGGGCAGCACCACCAACTCCTTGAGGTCAAAGTCCACCACGCGGATTTTTGTGAACTCCAGCTCCAGGTACTGCTTCTTCTCTTCTGCCGGAGGCTTCTTTCCATTTGGCTTCGTCTTTGACTTCCTGCAACAAAGAAAGAAACAAAACTTAATTGATGTAATAAAATATCAAGGAAGTCACCGCTGTATTATTAAGGAGAAAATAATACATGTGAGTTATGCAAATCCACGTCACTGCTCAGATCAGTTCAGTCTCAGGTCGATTCTTGTACACAAGTACAGTTTGTAGTTCTACTCCAGTGTATCATAGAGGTGAATATTGTACCTCCAACTTGGTAAATTTGCTCACTCTTTAGTGGCTTATTCACTACTTTTGATTAAAGACATTATATTTTATGCCAGTACAGATGATAGTTTTAGAGCATTTTGCTCTAAATACTCTCCAATAATATTCTAGAATCTCTGTTCCATTGTGGCACTTTATAAAGATTAGATATTCTATGTTGGACTCAGTGACAGCTTCTACAGGACTGACTGCATGTACATTGTCTTTACAGGTCGACAGAACGGCAGAAACATACATCATCCAGTCCGGTACACAAAGAATAATGGATGAATAACGTGTGAGTGCTGAATGCAGATAATGAATCAGTACGAGTTAGTTCATAAGAAAAATTCCACAAGTTAGTGCGGGATCTGTGTTATGCATTAAACGCACTTGTAGTGTAAAATATTTAACTCAGATAACCTGAGTCACAGAGAAAGTTAAGAAATAGGAACCTCCAGTTAATTTTATGACACTGAATTCTTAGAACACCCCGAACAAGCAGTCCTGTTTCTGGACCTGACCCCCCAGCTCTGACCTCTGACCTAATCTTAGCTCTACAGCCACACAGACAGCCGTCCCCAGCGCCTTGTACTTCCACTGCTAGTTTTAGCACAGGGATGTCATATCACACTCTTCCTGCACTTTCAGGACCCTCCTCCCGAGCCCCCTGCCTCTGTCTGTATCAGCAGAGGCAGTGCAATCTGGGGTCAAAGGTTGAAAGGCTTCATACACAAGTGCAACCAATAAAGAGAGACAGTTGTCTGGAACAGATGACCTTTAGTGACCACATAAATGGCAGATTAACACAATTTTTGCCTTGCACTAATTCTGCTTCATTCCGAACATTTCTCTGCATCACTATTCCTCCCTTTCTTGGCTCCGCTACTGATATTTGGGTTTGTTTAAGGTCAAGGGAGTTTCAGTTTGCTCCTGGAATTTATTATGTTTTTGTTGACCCTCATTTCCGCCGCTTCAACACTCTCCTCTACCTCTCCAGCTCTTGTTCCTCTGTTCTCCACACCCACCATCTAAACACAATGATCCAGCCATGTACTCTTGGCTCCAATTTCCCCCTTTCCTTCCCAGTCACACTATCTACCATTCCTGCGAGACGGCAGCACCAGCTTTCACAGCAGCAATCATAAACAATATTTTCCAGCAGAAGCCGAAAACCCTTCTCACTTATGCTTCAGTGAAGAGAAACAGAAAAGACTGGAAGGTTGGAGGAGAGAAAAGCGCATTACATTCATGGTCCATATACAGACATGGATATTTGTAATCAATTCATGGAGGAGGGAGACAAAAAAAGGGGGAGCAAATGGAGAGGAAGAAAAGGGAATAGGAGGAGGTGGTAGATTGACACAGGCCTGGCTGATATCCATGGGAACTAAGAAACACTTACAAAACATGACAGGACTGGGGAGCACGAGGCCTCTTTGGCCAGATCACAGTGTTCAAAACCCCTTTTGCAGTTTAATTCCCCTCTCCAGGAAGCACTGCCCTCCTTTCCACCTCAGCAAACGGGGGGAAGGCATGTCAACACATGGATGCACACACTGTGCCTTGAGACCTGTCTGGAGCTTCTTACATTGTTACTGTTAGTGTCTGCTTGTTCTCATCTGATTTACCAGTTTTGAGAAATAGTTACCTGTAGACTCCCCTTAGGCCTATGACTAAAACATTACCACTTCAATCATGCCTACAAAACTCATGACACGTACAGTGCCGCTAAGATTCCTGTTGGGTAATGTTTCATTGAGGCATCTGGCTCTTATAATCAGGTGGTGCTCAAGCTTGTTTTTGGCCTCATTTTAAAACCAAGGACACCACAGATTGCACTGTTGGCTAATTATTAATGACCAGGCACTTTCTGTTTCATCGGTTTTCTCCCATTCCTCTGTTTCTCTTCTCAGCCCTGGGCTTCAAGAATGCTGTCTTAATAAATATTTTTATACGCTTTCCCATATTCTGATTATTTTGCTCGTTTCAGTGACTAATTTAAAGAAATATATTTTGCAGAACTCTCGTTGCACTGCAATCCCACTGGTACTTATCCCATGACAAAAACTAAGGAATGGGACAAAAAAATCTTTTGCCTATCACTTTCTAAATAAAATACAACAAACATACCTTTATTGTTTCCTTTCTTTCTGTGTGTTTCAGTGATCTCCATTGTGATCACTTTTATCATTATTATATGACATTTTTCTCATTTTCATTTTCCATTTCAGTGTTTATTTTCTCCTGCTTCCTTGTTCTAATCTAAACACTTTTTGCTAATAACTGCACAGACAGCTTGATGTGGTTGGTCTGTCATGTGAAAGAGCTTCTCCTGGTGACAAAGCTTCTTGCACAGATACACCGCCAGCTCACAACATTTCAAACACACTGCTAAGCTCCTCAGAAACCTGTACGGTTCCTGAGAAATCAGACTCACAGCCGAGTCCTCACCCCCCCACCCCAATTTCACAAAGCTATTTCCTGCATATGTAACTTCACTTTCCATACAAATACGTCTCCTCCTCTTCTTGAGAACATTTGCGTGGTATGGGGAGGTGAAATTCTGGAGCCATTAGTTTATTTTAGGATAAAGAAAACTTCCTCTATGCCAGCACTCCTCCCCTCATACGTACGTAGCCCGTCTGCACTACAACACACACTGCTTTGTCTGTTCTTGGTAAACTTCTCCCAGGCCAGTCTTTGCCATAAAAGGCAGCGGATGCCTCTTTCTCCTCACCAGATCAGGGCAGAAGGCGAGAGCAGAGGGGAACTGAGGCACATGTCTCCAACCCAGCCTGCCTGGCACCAACAGGGACTATGATACAGGCTCGTGATTTCAACAACACAAGTCACTTCAGGCGACTCAAGTACTCAAATCTGATGTCTTTTGAAGCTCAAGTGGAGGGCGAGAAGCAGGAAGACAATCCTGCCGGTGTTTATCTGCAGTAAAACTTAGAAGGAAATGGGGCTGTATAAGTTGGGTGACACGGAGGTCAGTGCTGCAGAGTGACTGACCTGACAGCTGTTCAACTCCGTCTGTTAGCCACTCACTGGTGCCTTTCACTTTTCCCAGAAACACCACTTCCCCCTCCACCCGTCGTATTCACTCTCTACCTTGCTTACAATCCACAAACAGTATAACAGCATGCACACAAGTCACACCTGTGCTTACAGGCACTCGTGCACACTCTTTGACTGTGGCTGCAGAGCCCCTCTCCTTTTTCATAACTGACCCAGCTGGTCACGACAGCTGCGTCACAAGCTTGATCCCACCCGAGACTTCGAGAAAATCCACTAGAAGCGAGTCGTGTCTGGTCAGAGAATGTGTTTGGGCAAGCACGCGTACAATCAGCAAATCTTTGTCTGTGTGGGTCAGCCTTCAGACAAGTGTGTTGAACATTTTTCTGTCTGGTTGTACAGCAGAGCATGTATTGTTGCTTGGCTGCTGGGTGTTAGGTGAGGAAGGAGCAGACCACTAGCATGTACACAACATGGTGATCTCACTGCTAAAACAATTTCAATTAATCCTAAACCAATTTGGGGTCTCATTACCGAACAATCCTGGAGAATTAGTTTAAATGGTCACTATGAAATACTACAATTAACTACTAAGAACTTCACACAACAAGAGCCTCAAAAGGGCAAGATTAAGACTAAACTGCTTTTTTCATAATTGGTAATCACAACCGCACACACACACACACACAAAAAAATGGAGGGATTCTAACAACAACACATGACTACCAGAGATCCTTCTGTGCCTTTATAGGTGCATTGTGATTGCATAAAACTCAACTAAATACAAAACATGTAATGATTTTTTCCCCCGTAGCCCCAAGCTTCTGCCAAGGCCTGAACTGTACAGCTGCTGCTTTCACTGGCACTCATACCACAAAGAAATATAACTATTGTCACATGAATGCAGCTAATACAATCTGTGAGGGTGAAAAGTGCACACAACACCAGACAGTGATAACAACAAAAGACTTAAATTTCATGACGGGGATCATTATGCTATAAAAAGTAAAAGCCACTGACATTTCAGTAAAATTGCGTGATGGCAGAGGGTTTTCATTTTCACATTTATTTACATAAAAGTGAGATAAAAGTACAGCATCTTTCTCTGAAACAAGAGCAAGTCCAAAGTACAGAGATATGCTTCTGGTGTCATCATTTGGCCCCCGTAGGACTGTTTTCCTGGAAAACAAACTGAGTCTCGATGATAAGGATACGAGAGATAACAAATCCCACAAATAATCGCAGCTTCTGAAAGTCTGTCAAACTCTTCTAACTGACCTGACTGTCAAATATAACTTCATCAGGTCAAAAAACATAATCTGAGGACGAAATCCATCTGATGGCAGGCTTCATAGCAATCAGGGTTCAAAGAGCAATAAAACATCAGTGGCAACAGGATAATCACAGCCACTATTGATGAGGCAAACTGACTTTATGAGCTCTGCCATTTTCTAAAAGAAGTAGCTACAGTCAGAGGGATCACTTTCCTCCTCCAAGCCTCCTCATCTATTTTAGTATCCAAATTGAATACATTCAAATGGCTTTTTCCCCGAAAAACCACAGACCGAGGACAGCAGGCAGACTGAGTGCAGCGAAGTTAAACCACAGCAGCCATTACAGAGCTAAAAAGAGACCAAGTAAAGGATGAACTAAAGCAGAAGTTCAGTCTTGCAATGCTGAAGTCCACAGAGTAGCTACTCTGTCGCCCGTGAAGTTTCTATGTGGACTCAAATGTGCGCACACAAACACTCGGTTTGTTTTAGTTCTGGGGTGAAAAGATAAGAGGGAGACAAAAACAAAGGAGGCCCAGCTGCCACCACTTAATCAGTAAGCATCACCAGGGGCGTCAGAAGCACTGTAAATCAGTAAATGAGGATTGTATCCAGGGTACAGGCCTAAGCATGTGCGCATTAAAACACACACACACACACACACACACACACACACACACACACACACACACACACACACACACACACACACAC
>JAPTHA010000024.1:4395147-4406155 GCA_029814585.1 Gymnapogon annona
TATATATGCTATGTGTATAGTTTTTTCCAATTGTTTTTATTGTATATTACAGCCATCTTGTGTCCTTGTTTAATTTGATCCTAGGAGTGACCACACAAAAGTTCCTAGGTGTTATACACAAATGGCAAATAAACTTCTTGAAATCAGCTCTTGAAAGAAACGTGATGAGTACAAATTGGTGTCTGCTTAATACTGAAGAGAGATGCCGGAAAGCAACGGATTGAATGAAACACAAAAAAGCTGATCTTGTCCAAAAGAATAGGAAATTCTGGACAAAGCATGTTGGGTGGGGGGAGTAGTTCCTCCTAAGTGAGACGAATGGCTGGCCCAACAGGTTGGGTCTGAAAGTCAGCGGACATTCCACCTATTTGAGACAAAGAAAACACTGATCCCAGGCCAGCAGTAGATGACTCACAGCCCCAGCAGATGCGCCTTGGGGCCTGGCAACAGCTCAGTCCCAGCTCTGGCTAAAGCAGTTCTCCAGCCAATCATAGCGTGGATCAGAATGACAGACAGGTCAGGCGTCCAACCGTGTAAAATGTAAAATTAACAAATAGAGGTCAGAGCAGTTCCAAGTGGCTCTGCAAGACCTTCAGCTACCATCCATCTCATTGCGGGTGTGTGGGATTCTGTAGTGTGTTTAGGTAAGGTCTTAGGCAGTGAAAACAGCGCAGACTGAAGGGTGTTTAGTGCCTGGGGGTTTTCTATAGGCCCGGATAAAGGTCGGCAGGGCCAGGAGCCACTCTGCATACTGAACCCAGCGACCTGACATGCAAATCCAAGTGAACACTCATCAATGAAGCACAGATGTATTAAAAAAAACTAAACAAAAAAAGCCAGTTTGAACAACGTGAAAATAACTGCCACGAACAAAAATCAGATAGCAGGAGATTAAATTTCATGATAAGAGGTAAAATGTGTCACAGGACGACACTATAATTGAACAAATTCTGTGTCACATAAATGACCAGACCTACAAGTCCCATTTAGACCGGGATATACTCATTTAGTGCAGACTCTGAAGTCATTCTCCTTTTTATATGTTTTCTAAAAATCAGGGGAAAAAAGTACTTGTGACTGGTATTACATATTTAATACCCGTCAAGTTATATATAATATGACGTTTTGGCAAAGAACACATTTATTTACATTACCTTCCATTTCTAGAAAGTGGAGTTTCTGGAGTGCTTTCCTATGCATGAGCTGAAAAATCCGTGGTAGAATGAGCATTTTTTAGTTTTGCAAAGCAACAAAGGGACAGCCATTGATTTTTTTTTGTATATGACACTTCTGGCATGTATTAGGTGTGCAGTCACTGATAAAAACATTTCTGTCATTTTAACGCATCAGAGACGGGTACTAAGTCTTTCAAATGTGGAACAGATATGGGTTGTTCGTGGCCATCAGTTCTAGTCTTTGACCTAATTCTTTCTACCTTGATGGTTTTCTATTCTCTTTTTCGCCTGTTCACACATTTTCTCCCTGACTTCATCTCGCCATTGCTCTGCATTCCTGTAGGGGAAGGGCTGCGTGCAAAGACATGCCATTGCTCTCTGCACACACAGCCTGGCTAAACAAAGAAGAGCTGAGGAGAAAGAGTAACATGCAAAGGGAAATAAAGGAGGTCAAGAGCAGGAGATTGAAGACATGTAGCTCGATGTTTGGTTTGACTTGACGTGTCTTGTTGGGGTGGTAAATGTGCACTTGGTGTGCAAATATATACGGGTTGAAACTTCATGCTCCGTTTCAAAGCAGTAGAGGTACAAAGGGAAAATACGAGGCTGTCTAATTGCCACTGCATTCATAACCCAATTAAAAGACAGGTTAGTTTGTATTTCAGAGCTGGTTCAGCATACTTTTGGGTGCTGGTGCCCTTTGGGAAAGAGCAGAGGGTAGCCAAGTATGTTTGAAAGATGGAGGCCTTGTTCTAACCGGTTTATGACTGAATGAAGGCTTTAGCAAGATGGGAGACAGGAGATGAGAAATACCAGACTCATGTCCAGACATTCATAAATCACCAGCTCCATGGATACTGCTCAGAGGAACAGAAACGGGCCAGAACGAAATATTATGAATCGCAAAGGAGGACGAAATAGGAGAAGGTACCAGATGAGGGAGGAAGGAAGGAAGTGAAAAGGAGGGAGTAGCAAAGATTAGTTAAGGGAGAGGGGTGAACAGAGGGCAGCGGAGGAGGCATGGAAGTAAAAAACAGAATTAAACGAGAATAAAAACAGAACTGAGTGGAGTCAAAGAGTTTGGCTTGATGAGGGAGGTTGTCACAGCATGCCCTGGCCGCCTGCTGCACTCCTCCTTACATTCCTCAGCCCGGGAGAGTCGCTATCCATCCCATAATTCATCACCTGGGCAGCCATGCACCTGTCTGTCAATGCAAGAACGCACAAACACACACACATACACACTACGTACCATGAACCCCGAGGCATAAGTGCAGGGTCAGCAGTGATAACAGCAGTCGGCATATTTGCAGGTAAGTACATTTAATGGTCAAGACGGAAAAGAAACAGTTGAGGAAGCGGAGCTGTGACGCGCCGCTTCACAGGTGTTCGCGACACTAGAACAATGTGACATTGTCTTCAGGTAGAAGGGTGATGGTAATGAGGCTCTCTGTGCTGCTAATGGCTAGAGATCAGCGGTGAGGTCACTTCATCTGTGTCATGAGATTGATCACATGACACAGATGACCGGAGGACAAAGACAGTGTGAGAAAGTCCATGTACTGTACGTTGCAGTGACACTCAAAAAGACAAGTGAGAACACACGTCAAAGTAGACCAAGTCAGGACAACGGCAAACTAACTGTTCTTGTGGTCACACGTTGGGAAACGGTATGAACTTATCACGTAACAAATATTGGATTTTTCATCTGTATAATTTCTGAACTGAAATTAAAGCAACTGTAGGACTGACACATTTTTAATCACCTTGCTTTAGCTTTTAACAATATTCTTCAGTGCAAACGCATGAGTAAGCCATTATTATTTAACAAATTAGTGCTGAAATAACATCATGCATGAATCACTACATAATTACCTAATTCAACTAATCATTGATTCTATTGAACAGAGAGAAAAATAAGTAGATTGGAAAAACAGCATATTGCCATTATTTTAGAGGTCACCCTCAAATGTCACAAATGATATTTTCACAGTGTTCAGGTATTTCACATTCTGCTTGGTCAAGTCGCATCTTGACACTGGCACAAGAAGAGGAAAAACCGATCTTACTCCACAGTCCATTAAGTTGCTGTTCTGGACCCTTTGATCATATCAGATGATCCTCTCAGGCATATGGATTTTGCTCAGTTATTATGGAATCGTACATGTTCCTCATCTGAGTGTAGTGAGAGCTGTAATCGCATACAAATTAGAACGACTGCACATCCAACATTACTACTGCACGAGGAAGCCGAAATTACCCCAAGGCTACACTTCTTCCCTGAACTTTAACGAGTGTAAGAAAGGATGGAAATGTGAAGCTTTTCCTGGGAAGAATATGATAACCTTGGCACTGATGCCAGGACACACACACACACACACACACACTCACACTAAATTGCCTGAACTGACTGAACTCCAAACTGCAGATAAAATTCTGAACATTTCTAAACCAAACCAAAACATTACCTGCAGATTACAGTTCCAATATAACACAGCAGAGCACAGGGTGTTTTGGCTGCAGTGCTTGGCCTGTGAGAGGAGAACATTCCTTGTTTTATACACAAACAAAGCAGACTGAGATTTGAGAACAACACTGCCACCTGCTGGTGTATCTTGGAGGTATACACAGGCCTCCTATGAGGAAAGCCAATTCAAATATAAAGCCAGATGAGAGAACTTTAAAAGGAAACTACAATGACAAAATTAAGTGACACTAAATATAATACACACACTTGCCACATACTAGATGGTACAGTCATCTGAAACTTACACAACCTCCCACCAGCGCCAAGTTTTCCATGCTACTTTTCCACTTCATGTTTTATATTGGGGGTGTGGAAGCTCAGATGTGTGCTTTTTTTGTGACACTTGAAAACGAAACGAAATGTTATAGATGCCAGCATCTTCTGAAGACTGTAAACTTTAATGAGCGACTTTCCACTACTGCTATGGTTGAGTAATAAAAAGAACATAAGAGAAGTGTAAAAAAAAACAAATTGAAGGCAGACAAGGGGCAACAGTATAGTATTTTTTTTTCCTGACTAAATGGTGAAGTTTGAGAGTTGGTGACGTAAAAGAGAGGTGCAAAGGGGAGAAGAGGGGGAGAGCTGTGGTCAAACATATGCTGCTGTTTGCTCAGGAATACAAGCAGCAGTCTGTTTGTGTGAATTTTAAAGAGCGGGGAGGAGGGGGCTTGATACAGGAGAAAGAGCGTCATGGAATAGAGGGATAAAGCAAAGAGGAGGTGGCGGGAAAAAGACTGAGGTAGCGCCCATGTTTGGACAGGATGTGTGGGTGTAGGGCAGAGTATGATGGGGTAGGCTGTGGTTCATTCAGAATGAATAGAGCTCTCTTCTAACGGTCTTGGGGAAACATTTTTCTAAAATATAAAACAACATAACCAGAGTAAGAGCAATGTCAACCAGAACTGTCAGATTATGGAGCCCATATTTCATAAAGCTGCAGCGGGTGATAGTGTACAAAACCCCCAACACAGACTGGACATAACATGCAGTTTTAATTAGTTCCTGAAGTAGACTTTAAGAATCAATCGATACATTCTTTAGATCAATCTGAAAAATCTCACACTTTTGTTTGGTTATACAAGGCTCTCTTGACTGTCTTACAACATACTTACAACATTAAAACAGATTATGCAAACTGAGGATCAGCCATCTCCATGTACACTCTAGAAGGATCAAACATATGAAGCACTGCTATTTTAACCCTGTGTTTTTAGAAATGTTCTCAAATGGAAAAAAAAATGAAACCACTATTTTTCAGTGTTATGCAAAATTGATGGTTTAAATGAACTGGAGTATAAGCATAATGGAAAATAACTCTCTCCTGAAGCTAAAGGACAAGTGACTAGAGATTCACATTCCCTGTTAATATATTAAAGGAAATAAACAGGGGTAGCCAAAGAACTAATCTCAACTTGATTTTATGTTTATGTAGTTTTTGTGATTTTCAGGACTTTATCGCAGTGGATGTGATGGATGGGATGTCTAATATTCACTGTTAAATGAAGCTGTCATACTGTACGTGCCTCAGATCTGCTCGGATCCAAAACAGATCAGATCACATCAGTGCCAGTTCTAAACAGAGCCATAGGAACAGATTCAAATGAACAGCCTACAATAGCAGCACTGTGGGACAGTTGGTGGGTCTTAAAAGCAAATGATGCAGAGATAAAGAGAAGGGTGTGTGGGTTCAAACACAGTTTGGGTGGCTTTCTGCGTTTTGCTCCAAGGCTGTGCATGCCTACCCCGATCCAGCTCATTAACTCCTAAGTGAGGGCATTTAGTCACAGACTTCCTATCAAGGGGAATGTGTATGCATGGCACCTATAGCAGTTCCCAGAACAGATGTAGCCCAGCACGCAAAGACGTGAAGACTCACTATATGGCATTGGACGAAATTGTACAGCATGTCCTTTAATGTAGAAACCTGAGCATTTTCAGATATACTTGATCAAAGTGAACAATTATGAGGAATGTGTGTCTGATTCATGTCGAGCATCATTCATTTGTACTTCAGTGCACTTTTGACTGACATGCATATTCTGCATATCAGCGTGAGCCAATGAAATGAGCCGTCTACAAGAACAATGATTAACATCCTTACTATGTCAAATGAAGTCGATGCTAGCATGAAGCCATGACATCTGCAGTAATGATAACAATGTAAAACAGTCATTGATAAGATCAACATACTACCTAAATAGTACAAGTCAAATCTCATTAGTCTGCTTCTCAACACGAGGAAGTCTGATTTTAGATGCCTTACATAACTGCTGTGAGGACGCATTCTCTCAATCTGTGTGATACAAATATGAACAGATATGGGAGATAAAAAGGAAAAAAAAATTTGGGGGACCCCCTTTTCCCAGGTGAAAGATCTCCATTTCCTGCTTTAGCAGACACCCAGACCAACGTGACTAGACTGTCTGGCATGTTACTAAACAGGAACACTGGTGTTAGGTTTGTTTTTTTGGCCAGCGCACTGCTTGACCTTTGACCCTGACAACATGGAAACAAACTGACCGGGCCTAAAACCATTGAGGTGTAGGACTACAACTGGTAGCATTTGTTCTTTGAGATCTATAATGCGTGTTTTAAGTTTTTTCAGGTGTATTTCAATCATGTTCCTGAAAAAGAAAAAATCTTCCTCTGACAAGATTTGACACTGTATGAACACGAGACGGAACATTCGTAAAAAGAGTAAATAACTCAAACACCGATACAGAAGCAAATCGTTGAGGATGAAATATGTATTGTGTTGTTCATCAGCTGTGTTGGTCACTCAAATGTCAGACTTCCTCTGAATCTCTGATGACTCACATGATAACTTCTGAGAAAACACTCAGTGCAATCACTGTCACTGATGCTGTTCTCCACAGATGAGAATATGCATGAACAGTGTGTGCATATCCTTCAGCTGGAGCGGTTTCGTGAAGTAGAGACGTCTCAGAGAGCACCAGTGTGACTGAATGTGACTTTAAAAACAGCTATCTCACATCTGCTGCTCTGTCCAACAATAGCGCAGTCCAACATAGTGATGTGGCATTGCTAAAGCTTTTGTCAAGACTTATGGTTTCATGTGATAGAGAGTGATGGGAAACAAGGGCAGTGGGGGGGGAGAGAAGGGCAATGTCATAGTTACAGAAAATGATCAAATCAATCAAGGTATTCGGGCCCATGTGGTCTGCCGTCGGCTAGGATCATCCTGAACAAGGACATTTTTAAGGAAGAGAATGGTTGATGCCTCCTTGCACAGACACAGACTTTATAAATTCATTAGTTCTGCTGATAAATTCAGAGTATTACAGTTCAAATGGCCACTTCATAAAAGTCTCTCATGCAATATCTGTAACAGTGATGACGGTGGGATGTTGATATGATAACCAAACAAAAGCAGGTTAAAAAGAACCATTGTCTAGACAGAGAGCTGGACCTTTAATGAAGGCAAATTTTTTTTACCCTAAATGACTAGATGAGATCTAACAATCATCTGATAACGCAACGGAAGCTCTGGTCTATTGTAAGAGTGTGATTAATGGTGGGAGTGGGTGAAGATGTAGGAAGTGGTCACACCCAAGTTTGGGCAAAAGAGGTAAAAAGGAAGATTAACTGGGGTGAGCGATTAAGTGCTTCCTGTAGGAATTATTACAAAGTAGGTGAGTCCCTCTGTGTTGATTTTGACCTTTAATCAGCTTAAATAAAATTAATGTGTGGCAAGAACGACACCTCTGCTTGCCAGAGTGGAAGTTTGATCTCAAAGGAAGACAGGCATAGAACAGAAATTATTTAAACTGTAAAAATGTCCTCATGGATCATAACAACAATAATACCGACAGCCAAACAGAGAGGAGGTGAAGGTTACTCCTCAACAAGAGCGGTGACAACAAAATACAAGCCGTGGGCTTTTTGTTTTTAAAAAGATGTGTTCCCTTGGGGTTTTTGGTGTGTTTTTTTTAATTAGCTATGACAACAGGTCGGGTAAGGATGTCGGGAAATATCAGTCTCGTGGGACTAGTCAAAAGGAAAAACATGTGCATGTGTTTGGCTGTGGAAACAACAAAGTGTTGAGCCGTGGTGTTATTAGGTAAGACAAAGTGGCACTGTCACGTGTTTGTGTGGCAGCCACAACACTGGAGAGGAAAAGGAAAACTGGGGAGGAGGAGAGGCCTTGGAGACAAAGAGAAAAAGGGAGCAAATGTTATGGAAATTCCTGGACAAAGCCGTGCATGTTTTTCTCCTTGAGGGCATTGCTGGGATGACGGTGAAACCACAACGAAGCCCTGCCCTTTGTCACAGACTGGCATGGAGGAAATATGAGAGCGTGTCCTCTGTCAGCGAGGGAAGACAAAAAATAGACAAAAGCATCCGCCCTCGATCTTGTGCACAGTCCCCGCTACATACAGGGAAAACAGTTACACTATGTTGAACTCCCTTTATCCAATCCCTCACAACACATATGGTGCTAAACAAAAAGCAGTGCTGTCGTCTGCAGATGGCACGTCAATGACTGAGGGAAGGAAGTGGGCGGAGGCAGCTGCTGCCAGTGTCAAAATGGTGAAATAAAAGAGGAATGATAGAGAGGAGAAACAAGGGAGGTCAAATCAATAGAGGTCTTTGGAACAGCGAGACGCGGGACGAGTGCCCCGTGACTGCTGCCGCACATTGTCAGTTCACTGACAAACGCTGATGTTCACGGGATTGTCCGCCCTCTACGGATGCATCACACCCTTAAGAAGCAAAGGATGAGCTGTACTGAGAGCAATATAATCTCATCCTTTTATGAGCAGGTGAGATCATCACTATGTGGTTGAATAGGTGAGTGTAGGTGGCTCCTCACAGGGGCATTCAGGTGTAAATAAGCCTCTGATTGGCTGAGCCTAGAGGAGTAACTGGCTCCCACCTGGGAAGATGAGGTTATGGAGTGACATCATCCGTCAGTGAGGGGGAGGGGATAGCTGTTGGTGAAACACACATCTGTCTGCAACACAAAAGATTTCAACTATAGCAGCATAGAGCAAAAAAAAAAAACCCCGAACTCCATGTTAAAGAGATCTAGTGTCTGAAAAGGGGGTATTGAGTGTTAATCAGAACTAGAACATGTGAATCCAGTATGACGCATAATTGAAAATATTTATTGTTGAATTTATATGTGCATCACCTTCAACATCATGTTTTAGCACCAGTGGTAGACACTTAACGTAGAAATACTGTATATGTACATTCATGTACATGTACACAATTAACATTTTTTCCATTTTGTCTGACAGGAAACCTCTCCAGAAGAAGCATCCAATCTCAGTTTGGTGCTTTGAGCATTATTAATATCACCCAAAAAGAAAAATTTGAATTAACTCCAAGTATCAGGCATGATGCCAATATCACTTCAGGACATGCTCGAGTCAGCAATCTGCAGCATCCCTGTGTGTTCCTGAGCATCCCCCAACCTCTCCCCACAGCTATTCTGATTAAATATAGTCCCACAAGGAGGAAGATTAACGTGTGTGTGACTCAGATTTCACTATGATGTCAGTGTGATCCAGGTGTGCAATTCAGGTGTGAAAAATGACAACCTCCATATTACAAACATGCATTTCTGAAAACCACTACACTTCTTCTGCCTTCTTTCAGTCTTATCCTTTGTAACAGAATGTCAAAAGACAGATAATTGAAACAAATGAGGAGGCACAGCTACCAAAGGCACTGCAACACAGAGCAATTTCAGAGCTATGCAGGAGAGTGTGTGTGTTTTAGTAGGGAAGGACTAGCCTACTCACCACCACCTTCTCTATTCAATTAGATTGCACCAGACTGCCCCTCCCTCTCACTCTCGCCTGGGACAAACTCAACAAACAGGAAGTGAGGCGCCCAGGCACTTCCTGTCTCTCCTGAAATGGGCCTCTTGTTCCCAGAGGCAACACCGAGATGCTTCGCCTGCTGCAAATGTCGCTTTCTCTGTCACTTTTACAATCTGTGCAAAGCCCAAGGCCTGTTGTTTTTGTGTAGACTTGCCCTGACCAACCTAAAAACAGAGCTGTTACCCTCCATCCAAGTGGGCCACCATGCAGCTGTAATGGTCCAAACTAGTCCCTCTAACACTGCAGGGCACCTGCTGCCTGTGGCGAACACATTTACATCCTCCTTATTTTTAGAGCTCTTAGCTGCAGAAAATGTTTGTTTCAGTAATAAAACCCCTGCAAAGATGTCCAGTTTGGGCGTGTGTACTGACTCTATGGATCTAAACGCGGAGTTGAGGTTAGTGCAAGGCCATTGCTTCCTCCTTCCTCCTGAGCCAGCACGATGGGACTGCGCTTCAAAACATACGCACACATACGCAGAAACAGTGTTATGTAACTGGTCCATGTGTGAGGTCTGCCCTCCACTGTGACTGAAGTGCAGGTGAAAACAGAGGAGGACGATCAGTCAAGTAAGGACTGATGGAGCTCTTACATCAGCACTGTGCCCCCGCCCGTATGGGTCCAATGTCCTGACAGGATCAGTTGTTGTAACATGCACACATATGGCAAAAACTATCAGTTTTGTGTTATGACTATTTCCAATAAACCCAGACAGAGTTGTTATTTGGAGCTGAGGGAACAAATCCATAAATCAATAGAAAAAGGTACAAGTTGAAATAACACTAGTGGAATTTTTTCTGTCCTTTATCAGTGTCAGTGTCTGTACCTTAGCTGACTGTCGCCTAACGACAACCAACATGGGTATCAAGTTCACTGAATCCTTCAGTCTGACTTTGGAACACATGAACCATTGGTTTGTATGGAATACTACGTAATAAACAAAAGTATAGCTGACAACTGTTTCTGTGGAGCACAAATGTAATAGACCCATATTTTGCAGAAACTACTAAGATTTCAACAGACCATCAAACTTTCATTTAAATATTAAAGGTCTTATATTGTTGTTTAGTTACAGTTAGGCGTGTAAAACCATCCAGCTCCTAAAACAAAGCCTTTAATATATCGTTTCATGATGATTGAAGGCATATATATCTACAGCCAAAGTTTCTGACTAGACCTTCCTCAAAGACTTTTTAGCTTGATTCAATTCAGATTATTTTAGTGACGTTCGGCCAGAGGCCGAGGAGAGTGACTGCGAGGCTTGTTGGTGGAGAATGGCGTCCTTGTTGGCCTGCATGTCTCAGCTCTGTGGAAGCAGACGGGTTTGCCAAAGATAGCCTAATGAGAGACACATGGCAAACAGTATGGACTGCTCTGTGAAAACACACACACACACACACACACACACACACACACACACACACACACACACACACACACACACACACACACAC
>JAPTHA010000024.1:4415723-4428812 GCA_029814585.1 Gymnapogon annona
CACACACACATTTATATTCCTCCATAGCCTGAACACAAACCAGACACCAGCGACTCGACGGAGCTCATGTCGACGCCTGTAGGGTGAGGCTGATTGGAGGCTATGAATAGGGCTGAGGATCCATTAATGCCAGTTTAATCCACAGAAGCCCTAGTGGACACAGTGTCACTTTACATTTCATGATATGGGAAGCTGCTTGAATTCCAGGGCTGAGGATGTGGACGTGGAAAAAACAAAACTCTCAGCTGCTACATCAGCCTGGACAATAACCAAGTGGCCATTGGGATGACAGTAACGCACAATGACACACTGACTGGAAGATTGGTGAGTAACTACGGTGCATTTTCTGCATCTCCTCCAACAACAAAAGGAACACTAAAGCGACAGTGGATGGAACCGCAGGAATGCAAAAGGGCAGATAAGGGGAGTTGAAGTGAGCGTGAGCAGGTGGAATGACTTGATCCTCTGCACTTTGGCCTTAGGGGAGGAAAGCACCGCGGCCGCCCATGCTGGATCTGCCACAACACCAGCATATTTGTCTAGACTCGGTGTAGCCCTGCTCTCTCTTGTTTTGTCAGGTTTTGATATGAAAAAATAAAACAGGTGGTTTCATGGAGCTGGAGAAGAGAAAATAAGATAGATGGATGGAGAGAATGAGAGAAAGGGGGGGGAATATGTTGTTCAGAGGCCAAGACCACAAAGACTGAAAAATGAAGAGACCAGATGTGCTTTTGTAACGGCCAATTGGGGAAGCGTTGCAGAATGAGCAGGATGACATGCAACCAGGGTCTCAAACATGCAGATTTTCAAGTTCAGGAAAAAATTACCTCAGAATTAGAGATGAATGCAATGACAAACTAACATTGAATCCTGAGTTCCTTCAATAATAAAAAAAAAAAATACATCCATGTTGAATCTTGAATAAAGGGTCCAGATCAAGTAGTGACATAGAAACACATTTCATGTTCTATAAGCGCTGTGTTGAAAACGAAACAAAATATAGGGCATTAAGGATGATGTTCAACTACATTTGTGACCAGTATTGGATAAAAATGTTTAAATTCTAAGTTTTTATGAACCCAAATATGTTGTGACACAAGTACATGACTTTTTCACTTTGCTCACTTGTCATAATAAAAAACTTTCCTTGTACTGCTGAAAAATTAGTTCCTACAGATTCACAGACTTAAAACATCACTTCTATGAGCGAGAAAAAAAAAGATTAGAATCAAAGTCAATGGTCCGTTTACATATTTTAACCCTTTCTAAATTTCATATTTGTATTGACGTTTGAAACGTTTGATACTGAAATTTTGTAAACACTTCCACAAAATACAGTTCTTCAGGTAAAAAAATAGCCTATTTGAGAAATGATAGGTTAAAACTTTATTTTTTGACACTCACGTTGACTTGTGCTTAATCTGGCACTAAAACAGAATAAGTCCTATTAAATTTTGAACATGAGGGTCTTGAGGGCGTCAAATAACAAAATGATGAAGTGGTGAGTTGAAGACCATTCAGAGCATGACATCATGGCAGTGCGGTGCAGCCAGTGTGTGTTTGGTGAGCGATCCTCTCATCCCGCAGAGCACTCAGCATTGGTTTCACTGGCTCCGGGGCTCGTTTATTACAATAAAAGCAGCCTGGCACCAGAACTGCTGATCAATCGCACCGTCGCCGCTACAGTCACTGCAGAGTTACACAACCACCGCTGGAGATGATGGGGAAAAGAAGAGGCACCAAATGAAGAAGACACACATGGAAGGAAGAGGGTTAAAAAAACGCAGCAAGGGAAGAAGCTATAGGAGGATTGGATAGAATAAATAAAAGGAGGGGAGCAGCACAGAGCAGAAAAGCACAATTAACCCGAGCTTTATTGATGCAGCTGAAAACAACCCCCCCCATTCACCCTCACTCCATTCCCCCTCTCTTGCGCTTATTCATCGCCACCACCTACACCACCCTGCATTTTATTGCTCTCTTTGCAGCCCCTTCATTAGCCTAATTTGAGCTTTCTTCCCTCTTTCGCAATACTTGTTTCTATTCAGTCCTGTTTGCACCCCTCTCCCCCCCCTTGATGCTGTCCTCCAGTCCATCTGTCCATCACTCCCCTGGCTCAGAGCATGTTGTGCAACAATAATGTGAATTTGAGACTGTACAAGCATACTAATGGTGTTCAAGATGCCAGTTTTATGCGTCTTTTCTGTCTAGAGCCAAAAGGAGGAAAGTGCAGAATACCAAAAAATGTTTCAGTATTTCACTATATACTGTAATAACATGAAACATCAAAGCAACGTCTCAAACTGCTCTTATTTCCATTGAAAAATTCTTTTTTTTTTGCAGTTCTTTGGAAGTTCTTTTAAAAATGCCTTCAGTTTTAGACACACTTTGAGAATATTTGCACTTTCCCCTACATTTAAGTTACAGCTTATCAGAAATGTTTAGAACTACTTTTGCTCCATATTAATGTTGTTCCATTTACTGTATATATTGTTATATTTTTACTTCATACATTTTCACTCCTTGTGAATAATCTATGTCTTCAAAATTCATACCTTTTAGTCGTTTCATGCTCTAAGCCCCTTTAATTTTTGCTGCCTTAATGCATTTCTTTTTACCAAGGTTTTGTACCTTGAGCTATTTCGGTTCCTCCTTCAAACTAAAAGACTCACTTTAACGTTAGTTTTTAATTTAAAGTAGTTAGTCAAATTCAGCCATGATTCAGCTAAGTTCCAGCAAAGCTTCAGCTGTCAGCAAACGCACGTAATCTCTTCAGGGAAATTGCACCAATTTTTCTAGTTGAGTTACAGAATTGTTAAGACTCTGTTCTAGTAAATGTCATCAGTTTTCCTTCTAAATTTACAACATTAATCACTTGATTTTTTTGTTCTAACCCACAATGACCCTAATTTAACATTTTATTTCAATGTTTATATGAAAGGGTCATAAGTGTACTCTTTACTGTGTGTGCTGTCTCTTGCAGCCTCATTCCCAGTGATGGATGTGCTTCCAGAAAGCAGTCATCACTGCCTGTGTTGCGGCTGTGGAATAGCCCTGACCCCTCTACTCCTACGAAGGCTTTCCAGGAATATACTGGACCGCACTTCACAAACAAACACGCAAATGAGTGCACACATACACACTCCACTGCAGCCACAGTAACCTGAGTAGATTCATGAGAGAGAGGAGACGCCAGAGATTGACCACGCTGCTCCATGGGCCAAAATCCCCTGCACAGAGGTGATACTGACAGAAAACACACAATCCAGGCTGCTGTACAGCCAAAAAACAACCACTGTGTGTGTGTGTATTATGCAATGTATTTGCATATGGTTATGCAGCCAATCACTTAAAAAAAATCTCCTCTTGACCTGTACAAACATGTGTGCTGCTTTAAATACGTTTTAACAAACACACACTGAGCACAGTTCAAGCTAAATAAGCTAAATGTGAACTGGGGCCACACCAAGGGGTGAAGTATGAAAGGGCGTGTGTGTGTATACATATATATATATATATACATATATATACATATATACATATATATACATATATATATATACATATATACATATATATACATATATATATATACATATATATATATAAATACATACATATATATCTCTGTGTGTGTGTGTGTGTGTGTATATTCAGCCAGGCCAGGCGACGCCAGCACTTTGTCAGTCTGTCTGTGCAGAGCAGAGAGGCCACCACTGAAAGTCAGAGTTTATTGCTGCCTGGGCAGACCCATCCGTCTGTCTGTCCGTCTGTTTAGTCTATAGGCTTCTGTTGCCCGTCTCTACCCAGACATCTATCTTCACAAAGCCGAGGGACGGTCCAATAACACTGAATAAATACAGTCCGACAACTTATGAATGTGAAATATTGAACTTGTGTTGACATTTTCTCAACGGTTTCCTGGACGCTCCCAAAGGAAAAGTATTATGTCTGAGTATTTCATTCTGTTTCTATATATAAACGGCATTGCAATATTTCAAATTCCACCTCATGGAGAGAATGAAATAAAGAACAAGTATATACCGCTTACTGTTCAAGCACTTAGAGAATGTAACTCAGTGACAGATAAGCAAAACAATCCGACTTCTAATCAGAAGGTTGTTTTTTTGTTGGTATGTTGCTGCAGATCAGTCCTACACTATAGTGTTTGCTCAGATTCACTTTTTTTTTGTCTTTAATATTTTTTATTCTCCATTAGATCATCAACAACATCGGATTCACTTTTTAACAGAACTAGTCCAACTACAGAGTCTAACCTTGTGTCAGTGATTCTAAACCAAGAAATACAGACATTAAGTAAAGAAATGCATGTGCTGTATATTCACGCAAATGTTTTTTTAAAAAAAATTTGAGTGGGGGTCTCAGCCTGTCATTCAATTTGAAAAACCAACACATTTGACACTCTTAAAAATATAAATCCCTCTCCTGTTGAATAAGTCATGAATGCACACTACTGCATTTCAGGCATTCAGGAACCAAACTGCTCAGCTGTGAGCGTGATAGAACAGCGGTGCCACCTGCTGTTACTTGGGAGTAACGCAGCGTTCATGTGGAAACGACAAAAATGCACACCTTCATATCCCTTCTCAGAGCAGCCATGCTAAGTGGGCTGTGCTGGTGATGAAAGAAAGGCAGCAGGCGGGACAGGTAACCTGTGGGCTGAGGTGTTAGCAGTCAGTGATGTCCTGTTGACTGGTATGCACTCTGGTATTACAGGCATGTGAATAAAGGCCCTTCAAAAAACAGGGAAGGGTAGAGGAGAGTGCAGATTTAAAAAAAAAAAAGATGAAAAAGACAAGGCAGTGTAGAAGAAGGAAAGCAGGGCTGAGGCCTCGCTGACGTCCGGTATTACTGGTATGTGAACGATACGGAGGGCATGTGATGAACGGAGAGAGATGAGGCACAAGGTCAGTAGATGGTACGTGATAGTTTCAGCAACACATCAGCGTCAACGGTTTAATCAGTCTGGAAGAAACTGAGGCCAAAAGTCACTAGGACAGGGTGGCACATTTTTAAATTAAGTGCTCTTTTTTAAATTAAAGTTGAGAAAGTCAGGTTATTATTTTGTTTAATTTAAAAGATGTATGGCAGACAAAAAAAAGCACACATAAAGCATCTGATTTTGTCCTGTGGCATCTATATTGTTTATTCAATATGCTGGTTTCCAAAGCTTTGAATCAATACCTTGAAGGCTAAAGTGAATGGTATAAGTTTACTGTTTATTTAATGTATATGTAAAAGAGTACAGTTCTGGAGGCGTTCAAACTGAATATATAATGAAAATAATCCCTGAACACAAAATATAAGATTTTCTTTTTTTTTAATAGAAAGGCTGTTCTGTGAATAATTTGTGGTCGAAAGGTTTCGTTAAGGACAAAACAAAACAAAAAGTGTAAAAGACATAAGAGAGAGGCTTTGCATGTGCAGTCATATGATTTGAACATAGAAGCATCTGAAGCTTGGATATTGGAGAAAAATAAGTTAACCTCCTCCACTTCCATCTGCTTAAAATAAAAAATAGAGTGCGTCAATGCAGATACAAAGCAGCATTATAGATCTCTGTGTGTCTGCCTCTGGCCTTGAGTGGACTGGTATTGCTGGTTTAATACTGCAGCTGCTTGATGCAGTCATGTGATACGGGACTGGAAAAAGCCAACACAGCCTGGTGCGCACTGGGCACAGGCCGGCGAGCCATGATTATGCAACTAGGTTTGACTTCATGCTCACAGGATTTCTCTTCCTCCATCATTTACTCTCTTCAAGTTCATGTTTTTTTGTTGTTTTTCTTTACTTCAACGTAGTCCCTCTATGAGTATCTGCCTCCTTGTTTGTGATGTCACACGTGCACCGATAGTGGGAACACTCCGGCCTCGCGTGGGAACCGGTGAACTTGCATGACCTGTTCAGATCAATATATCTGACCAAACAGAGCCACTTAACTGCTGACACCCCGACCCCCACCACCTTTCTGTGCAATAGACACTCATAAGATATGGACATGCGCTGCCCTCTTGTGGTATAAACAAACATTACACTGAAATGTGTCCATATGAAGTAGAGCTCGAGCCAGCGCTGTAGGTGCAGTTTTAAGTGTTCCAACATTTTTTGTCATTAAAGCTCTCACTAGTTGGTGGTCAGCATTCATGCCAGTCGATTCTGCTGAGCTGCTGATTGGGTTTACGCACAGAGGGAGTGATACTACCCAGCTAAAAGCCTGGGAAGCTGGTAGAATCAGAGCAACTGCACCGAGGGAGAGTCTGAAGTCAACCACAAACAGAAACGCGAGGAAAATGAAACGAGTTCCTTCTTGTGCTTTCCCCTTTGGGCCCATTAAAAAAAGGAACTGAAAGAAATGTTTTATTTGGAGATTCGCAATGGCAAAATATCGCAGATGTCTGACTGATGAAAAATGTATTAAAACTGAGCATTTCTCAGTAGGGATCTGTTAGCGGATGGCAGAAATACGGTTAATATTTTTCTTTTAAACATATACAAACTTTTAAGGGTCATAGCAACCTTTCCTCCAAGTTACATATTAATTCCTGCAGCTGTCTGCAGAGTCAACATCATTTTTTCTCTGACAAGTGTCAACATGACCCTCCTTTCATCTCCATTACCTAAGACTGGGCCCATAACTGTCAGTCAGCAACAAATTTCACACTGGAACATTTACGTTACTCTGATCTGAGCCTATGTTCTGATGCCAGGGCTTGATTGAGTTCATGAGACATCGTTAGCATTGAACATTGTGAGCCTTCACTTGCCTTATTGTTTTACCCCCCAGCTATTCAGTGGTGATAAGTTTCAGTGCAATAAAAAGGCCCTGCCCAGGTAGCTACCCAACACTGACTTGCTCCCTACATGTACATGACTGCCGCTGAAGTGTGGGTTCTATGGCTGCCAGCAGTTACGTAACAGTTGGTGTGTGTATTGTGTGTGTTTGTGAGTGTACGTGTTCATTAACTGGTCTGCAGTGGCAGTGCACTATGGAGCTCTGAAGGGACCAGTGACCTCGAACCACCTTAGACCGCAGCTGCTCACCTTTTTAACTGTTAGAGCCGCTGTCCAGAAAGAAACCTGAAATATCCCAGCTTCAGTGAGGGGCCCAGTTTAATATTAGACTAAGGGAAGTAATATGGCGAGGTCAGCTGCTTCAAGCAACACAGAAGAACCACTCTGAAGAATTCATGTTATTAAAGATAAGGAAACAGCAATGGAAAGAAAAAAAATCCACCTTAAATCACTATTAGCTTTTGGAAAGTTGTGTGCATTTCTTGCCTTTTTGTTTCTTGGCAATTTTATTTTAATCCTGTTAATAGTGGCCAGACAAAAAGTGCAACATATAACATCACATCACATGTCACAGCACTGTCAAATTAAGAGAAATAATACAGCCAGATAGTGCAGCTGCATAGACGGACAGTGGTTAAAGCTGGCATTCAGAGATATCACAACGCTGATGATGGAAAGGACGGGTCCACTCTGAGAGAAATGGACAAGACAGAAAAGAATATGTGGTTAATGATGGCGCTCACGCTTTCTGATAAACTGTGCGGAGAGTGACAGACGGCCAAGTGAGACGAGCGACGCTTCCTGTGTTTGTGTGTCTCGCTGTTTGCTTTCCCCTCAGAGAAACGAAGGTGACGAGAGAAATAAGGGTGACGAAGGCTTCCTGTGAGCTCATGCTTCAGATACTACAGCTCGGCGGAGAGCGAGAACAATGAAGAGGAAAGGAGAGGCGTTTTGGTACAGGGCGGGGCAGGGAGGGAGATAAAAGAAACACACAGACACAGGTGTGCTAGAGGACACACGCCTAGACCAAACAAAATGAGGATAATATTCAGCTCAATCACATATTAAATATAATGGAAGCTTAAAGTACATAAAAACTTTACCAAAAAACTGACCCTCTAATCTTCAGTCCATAAAACAGCTCATCTAACAAAAGCTATTGCCGTTATATTCAGGGACAGTCACTGAATAAGATATATAAAATATATGCATATATCAAAATTAAACAAAACAAAACTTTTCTTTAACTGCGACCGTATATTCTCTCATGTGTCCAGAGCGACACATGAACTCAGTGCACACCAAACCCCTGACCTACTGTTCCTCAATGAGTGGAAACGGATGTGGGGAGTATCTGTTGCTCGTCTCTCCCTCTTTCATTCTCTCACTGATACACGGCAAAAACATGCAAACTAACACAGCGTCCAAAGGTTGAGTGCACAAATGTCTACCTAGCGGATATCCACAACAAGAGACTTTGTAACACCTAGAGCATTACGCAAAAAAAAAAAGCTATAGGCAGAGAGTTTCTATTTCTATCTATGGTACTTGTTACATCCTGGCATTTAAAGTGGAGTCAGGGCAGCGGAGAGGGGTCAACATGGCTCAGCACTTCATACAGAGCATTTGATACTTAAGAGCTGAAGTAAAAGCCCAAATATTTAATACAATACAGACAAATCCCACAGGAGTGAAAGAGAAAGTACTGTGTATCAAAAGACTCGATTGGTGTCATTATTAGGTGATACTCTTGGTGCATTCATGTACTAATAGTAACCTAAGTAAATAACACTAAGTCTGAAAAACATTGATCAAAATGAACTTTGAAAACCACAGTTACCACAGTTAAGTGACCACAAAAAATTCTGACAAGTAAATACAAGAGTCTGAAGCAAAATCCCTTGAGTTTCCACTAGTGACGTAGGGGTCAAAGCTTCAGCATACACACAGGATACAATGTGAAGAAAATCTGACAGGTGTGTGTCTGACAGTATCTTTGAAGCAATATCAATTGTAAAATTAAAAAAAAAACCTTCCTAGCTATAATAAATAATACAATTTCTCCCCATCACGTACGTGTTTATCATGTACATTTAAATGGTGATGACAGGGAAAGTGTGTTTATTTCATTTGGACAGTAAAAGCATACTGTATTTCTGTTTTTTTTTGTAAATATTCTGAGAACCACATGTGGATGGAAACCCAGGTAGCGCCAAGTAGTATGTGTTGAATAAGGCTACTGTAAGGCAAAAATGTAAGAAAGTTCAATTTAACCAAGACGGTTTGCAGAGTGCACATCCCATACTAAGATGAACAGAAGGATAAAGCAGCATGGAGGATGGATGATGGAGGACCTAAAGAGCCTCTGGAGCTCAGGAGTCACTGGTTTGCTTCACAGATCTTCTGCCTCCATCAGTCTTTATGTAGGCTAATCTCTTCCATCTCACCCCCCCTGAACTGGCCAGCACACTTAGCCTCATTTAACCAGCTAATGGCCGGTAATAAATCAGCAGCACACTCCTCGCACCTCTAATCTCTCCAGTAGCCTGTTCTGCTCTGAGAACTCCCTCTGATATACCTCTGGGCCCAGTCAGGTTTCCAGATGTGAGGTAGTTAAAAAAAAACAACCTTTTAACTTTGACCTGAGACAATACTGAGAGCTTAAGATGAAGATATGGGAGATATAATAGGAGTCAAGGCGTAGATATAATAGGAGTCAAGACGTGTAAATCAGAGCAGGTTCATACTTAATGATTCTATTCTTTCAAAAATCCACTTCTCTAAAGCCAATAGGCCAGGAGACTGCTAAAAAACAACACCAACCAAACAAATGGTTTGACAAAGTTAGTGTTTTTTAATGCCCATAACTCCTGAAAATATGTTAAATAACTGAATAAATCAATAAATAGTTCCCTTATTTAATTCCAGCAACTTCTGAGAACATGGCCTATCATTTCATATACTGTCGTCCAAGTTGATACCTTTGACATTACAAACATGTACTCGTCCAGATTTAACGTGAATTTAGACTACATCGGCCTAAAACTCTGGCACACTGATCCCAGCTTTAGAATTAACTTTACTTTAAAATGACAATAGAGATCATGTAGTGATGATGAGAAGTACTTCCGTCTTTTCTTCTGGCTTCCTGGACTCAACTGTGCCAAAGTGAGCAGCTGCCTGAATGTCTGGACTCCTCATAATGCACCACCCTTCGACCTAGGCTGCACTGCTATCAGCCTTTTAGCTTTCATTAGGAGCCACACAGCCCAGAAAGAAACTGTGATTATAAAGGGTTTTAGAAAGGTCACGTTTAGCAGGCCTGTGGCTTGAAGCTTGATGTAAAGAAAAAAAACAAACTGATATGACAAGGTAGACCCTCCCACCTCCCACTACACATTCAGTGAGCCCCCAGTCATTTGTGTGTACATACACACAAGTCCTTCAGGGGAGATCAGGAGCCTTACAGAGGTCACACACTTTTCACTATCTTGTGGTTTTGTGTTACATGTCCTGTTTTGGGCTTTTCTGCATTTCTCTCTCTTGGGAGGCCAACTCAGCAGCTTCCTTACAGTGACCCTATCTCAGCAGTGGAAATCCCTCTCTACTCTCCTTTTGCCTTTATTCCAAAGCAAACTCGATTTGAAAACCGCCTCCCTCTGTCTTAACATCCCGTTTTTGTATCATGTGAATCACCTCATGCCTCAAACATCAAACTTGCAAGCAAACAACCAGTGGGAACAATGTTACACAGACACATTATACCCACTTCCTGCACGTATTAACCCTCTGAAACTTCAGTAAATTCAAACATCACATTTACGTCAACAGCTCTGAAGTGTTGCTGTGAGAAGACCTTGATCTGACACCTCCTCAATACCGAGAATAGTGTTTGATATAACGTTCGTCATGTTCAATTAAAATGTGGCATATGCAAAGGGCTGCTAAAACACATAAATATGCCAAGTTCAGGTGACAAAGACCAAGCACGTTACTCTCTGGCTCATAAAAAGATGGTGACACAGACACACTCAATCATTTAACACGTGTGTGATTCTGTCGCATCATCAACATAAGAATGAAAAGCAATTTCTGCCAAGGAAATAAGAGTGACAACACATCACACAGTCCCAGCATATGTAATGGTCATTGAAAATATTAACAAGGCTTGCCAAATTGAAGCCAGTCCAGCTAGTTGCGGCAGTACTGACTGTTGGATAAGAGACGCGTAAGCAGATTAAAAAGCATGAGGTGCGAAAAAAAAAAAAATCTCTAAAACCATACAGAAAAGAAAGTGCATACTGTCAACCACTCCCAGCACTATCCACATCACTGCTCCACCTCCTCGTCTTCTCTGGGCATCTGTTGGCCTCCCCTTTTGGCTGCGATGACAGTGGCAGGAAGTTGTGAAGATGTACAGACATATGGGCGGATCAGAGTCATGGGGCAGAGTTTGTCAGCACACACATATGAAACATATGGCTGCTGTTGCGCAGCTGCCAACTACTAAACCTTGTCTGTCACTCTCACCCTCTAATCTTTCTGACTCATTTTCTGCCGTGTAATTTTGAGTAACAACCACATACACATGTGTAGTATGACAACAAACACACAAATATTAAAGACACTCAATGGGGCGGAACTATTTTCCACTTGTGATTGGACTTTTCGCAGGGACGCTAGCCTCGTTTGAACCTGTCCAACAAACACTCACACACACACCACACCCTGCTCATGTGTTAACTGTGATCCTTAACACCTGACACCTTTAAGCACACCGTTTCTTACTTGGCAAGTCGAGCGGTGAGATAATGTCCATTTTCCTCCTTGGCTTTTGTTTCCTTTTATTTACTGGTATTTGCACTGTTGTGCAAGACTATTCAGTGTTACTCAACTATTTCACATCTCCGAGACATAAATCATGTGAAAGAACCAGAGTGAATAAGAAGCAAACTGTACCCGGTTTGAGTCTAAGTAGATTTAAGGCAACTAGTATCATAAGGTCTCTTGACAAATTAAATCTTCACACAGAAAGGTGAAGAGGGGTTAATGAGGTCGTCCGGACGCCCACCTCCCGTGACATCACCCTCTACTTCCTGTCCAAAGAACAGGAAGACAGGAAGTACACCATTGAAAAAAGGTCAAGAGCTGCTCTTTCTCTCTTGTCTCCGAATAGGATATGTCTTCATATTCACAGCACGACTTAACCATTTTTCCCGTCCTTTCTTCTCCTGCGTGCTCTCAGCAGGGGCACCGCCACAACTCCTGTAATCCCATTTAGACTGGGTATCCATGACACCACACATGCACGCAAACACTACTGTGAATGCACAAACAAAAGCACGATGACACACACCTACACAAATGCACAACAGCCAGGGGGAGCACAAAGTGGGCTGCTGATTAAAGCAGGGCATAAAGAAAATAGCTGGATGCTGAGAATCGAAAAAAATTCAAGAGGAGAAAAAAAAGGTGGCGAGGAGTACGGCATCAAGAACCACGATGAACAGCTCCCCGAAGCTTGTGTGCTTTTTAAGTGTGTGTGTGTGTGTGTGTATACCCGGCTTGTGTTGCCTGATGTAACGCAGAGATCTCTAATCCAATTACAGTTCAGACCAGCCTAGCGGCCTAGCCTCAGCCACCAAGGACAAACTGAGAGCGCGAGCAGCCCACTGGCTCTGCACAGAATTAACGGCTCAGATGAAGCCTTCCCTGCAGGTACTGCTGAGCATCTCTTTGTGCGGGGGTGTCAAACATACGGCCCGCGGACCAAAACCTACCCACCAAAGGGTCTTTTGAGATGCAAAAATTATTCTGAACATATTAAGAATCAACGGTGTCAAAATCATTTTAGTTCAGGGGAAACATAGAGACAGTGCTATGTTAAGTGGGTTTAACATTCCCAATACTGTAATTACTACAAGGAGAAGTGCGATTTTAACAACATAATGCCTATTGCATTGTAGATCCACTCATCTGTAAAGTGTAGTGCTCATGTGTAAATGATGGGCCGAGGCACAACACTAAAAATCACACCAACAGGCTGCAACAACTATAATTTCCTTCCCCATAATTCAAGTTATTCAGTTTCTAAAATACATATATTAAATGCTCTCTAAAACATTGAGAAAAGTTTGGAGATGGCATTATTAATAGATTATTTGGTTGTTATTTAACTGGTCTGGCATACTTGAGGTCATATTTGCTCCTGTCTTAGTGAATGAAAAATCGCTCATCCTTCTATAAAAATGTACCTCTCACTAGTTGAACGGGGGG
>JAPTHA010000024.1:4429425-4442450 GCA_029814585.1 Gymnapogon annona
ATGGTCTGCTAGGCAAACATGCAGGGGTTGATTTTGAGAATCCAAACTATGAATGCAGGAGTTGGCCGATTGGTTTTTATATCGGCCTTTCTGTTGGCTTCCGCTCGGCCCCAAACTCCATTTCTCTGACTGTCAGCACAAGCCTGGACCTCGGCTGCTAAATTTCCTTCTATTGCAGACCTCTGCCGTTTCTAATCTAGCTCTGTGACCCACGTCGCCGTTTCTCGTTTATCTCCATATCTTACCTATCGCCTCTGCGCCACCATCGTTTCCCTCCTTCCCTGCACTTTCTATATTATTCCCCTCTCTTCCTTATCAGCTGCCCTCTCTTCCTCGGTCCACTCTTACTTTATATCTTGCGTTTTCAATTTTCACCGTTCGAGTACTGCATATCTCAATTTCTTAGTCTACATTTCACATTAAAGTTTTCCCCAACTTTTGGTGGAAAGTTGGATATTAGGGGGTTTGACTGAAGTGCAGATACTGCCGCTGTGTATTACACTCATCATAACTGAAGCCAGTCTAAAGGTCAAATAGCATACCATGACTTTGCAAGAAAAAGGATGTGTATTATTGACTGTAGACAAAAACATACTCAATTCATTCACATGGAGTGGTACAATATTGAAGCTATAGAATTTCAGTCTCCTATGACTAATACAGAACAATGCAACATAATACTGTAGATATGTGATCATAAAGAAATGTATAATCTCATATTGATGATTTATTTAATTGTGTTACACCATTGTGACACCCGGTTGGATAGCTCAGTTGGTAAGGCACCGGGCTGGTGCACAGGGGACCTGGGTTCAATTCCCAGGATGAGCATCCAGTGGGTTGTGTCAGGAAGGGCATCCGTCATAAAAAAAGCCTGCCAAATCAAATATGCAAAATGGATTCGCTGTGGTGACCCTGGAAGGGAAAAATCCGAAAGTCATCACCATTCCATTATTATGACAGAAATTTTTCATTCTGCAAATGAAGCTGTTCACTTATGTTAAAATACTTATTTTGCTGCTACACTTTAAATGTGAAAGGATTCACCGTTTACATGTAATATTTTATGTACCAAAATTTGTATTAGGACCGTAATATTTCTCATTTGCTCTTACAATGAATGAAGACGACAAACTAAAGAATTAATATCTGTTTTTGACAACTGCCTCCAGTAATATGTTGTTCAAGGCTCCATTGAAAATATGAAAGCATGTGAAGAAAAATCTAATTCTCTATTACAATCTGTCATTTTTCTTATAGTGCAGTGCCTTAGATTAATAAGAACTTTATTTTGGGAACCTGAAATTGCAAGCACAAAAGCGCTGTGACACATTACTACAAGAACTAAGGGATTGTTGCATATTATTTACAGCCAGAACTTAAAATGAGACAATGAAGCCTGAAAAAAAGAGAAGTGTTCTACAGGGGGTACCGTGTGGGTGGACGCCAACAACAATCCGAAATCCTGCTGCAGGGGGGCTGACTTATTTTAGCTGATCTTAAGACAGCTCTAGCCAGCAGCTTGGTGTGACTGTGATCCTCTTCGACACAACGGCAGCTGGTCCTGCTATCACGCAAAGCAATGAAGTTCACCTGTGCTGCAATGCTGCCCCTGTGCTATAGGAAAAAATAAAATTATAACATGCTTGAAGAGAACGAATCTTGTTTTGACCAATAATAGGTCATAGGAGAGATAGTGAAAGCAAACAGCTGATTTGTCATGACTGTTCCAGCCCCTGGTGTTTCATTTGTCCATTGCGTCTCTCTCCATCCGCTGGCAGAGCCAGTTGTGTCCAGGGTAGGGCTGCCCAGAGTGTTACAAAAGAGTAAACACAGTCACAGTGTGGTGCCACTCTCCTGCCAAGTGAAACACAGGCAACACACACAGACACCACAGGCAATGCCAGGAGCACAACACAGTGTGGTCCAAAGCAGCAGAGGATCTTTAAAGTGAAAGTCTCCGTATTACACAAAAGACCTGAAAAAATAAATAAACTAGAAGGGCACACAAACCTCTCACAAAGCCACGGCTCCTCTTATCCCTTACTATTATTAAACCTCAAACTATGGTGCATGCAATGCTCCTTTTTTGTCAGTTAAGGCCACTTGTTTGTGTAACTGGCTGTTACTATGGTAACAAGTAGGGATGCACCAATAAGTAGGCCTCATTGATTGTCATCAGACCATGTTCAAAAAGCAAACACTGGCCAATAGCAAAAGCTGGTGTAAATCTACTGTATTACTGTAGAGTTCTTTCAAGAATTTGTGCTCATTCAAAGAACCAATAAGAACCAACCAGTGGCGTTATATTGGTGCCAAAAGAACAGAATAAAAGAACAAAAGCGCAAAAAAAAATCCTTGCTATTGACATCCGCTTTTGGCCATATACTATGCATCAGTGTGGGCCCATGATTTTACAGTCTGTGGCATCTGAATATCAAGGCGTGTCACTGGTCGGTATGTTTTTCCTCATTTTGTAAGATAAACTAAATTAGGCTTGGGCTCTTTCATTTAAAGACTGTTAAATACACCTTCAGGATGTGCTCCAAAAAGGGTTTGTCCTTGACTCAGAAGCTACCCTTCTGGGCTTCTACGCTGTGGTTTTTGTGCAGTCTTGCTGACTGACAGAGTTATCACATAACCTCTTTGGAGGCACATATATCGCTGCACTAAATAAAAACGAGTCCAACTGTTGACCTAAGTGTTACCAAATCATAGGTTGAGAGGGTGCTGATTAAAAGTCTGCAGTTTATACAGTTGACGTTGTGAAATGCTGATTGTTCAGGCTCTTGAACAGGTTGTGACTGATCTGAATGGAGGCATCACAAGCACAGCTAGCTACAGGTATTGCATTTGCAGGCTCATGATCCATCACAGTGTCAGGTTGCATCACTGCTCCTCATCAGTAAAATATACTGGTGAAAAGAGCAAAAACATAACAACTGGCAAGAGTTTCTATTTTAACTGCCGCCAAAAGTGTTGAAGGGCAGCACTCATTCATTTAGATTCTCCAATTATTCACTTACGCATATTAATTAAAAGGCAAACTGCAAAGTCATTCTCGGATCACGTTTATTTCTGGGCCTCTCCCTAGCTCAGAGAAAGGGAAGATAAGACGGTGAGGCAGAGACGTGTCTCAGGAGAATACAGCAGTATTTACTCAGGAGTGTGTCTTTGTATGTGTGTGTTCTTGTACCCAGGCTATTTGCCTCCTAAAAAGGGTATTCAATAGAGCCTTTATATCAACTTCAATGATGCAGACTGATGTCCTAAGAACTACACTCTGTGATACAGTATTGTGTATTCGAGCCTGGGGTAGATACACTTATGATTCTAAAAAGACCAACTCATTTAAGACGATGCCAAAACGCAGTTTTGTTTTGTTTTTTTTACCAAACAACGTTGGTAGTCTTAGAGATCTATTAGAAATGCAAAGATCACCAGTATCTCTTGGTGTGTTGACAGAGTGCTCGGCTTAGTTGTTATTAGATCAGTCACTTGTTCAAGTTGTCATCCTCCTCCCGTGACCCGAAGTCAGACACCCCTGAACCATGACAGCTGAGCTTTTATGCTGCATTCAAGGCCCCGGTGCTCAGTTTTCACTTTGCGGTGTTGCTAGAGTGGCCTAGCAATCTGTACTCCTGTAGCCCCAATTTCAAAAAACACTTTCAGGAATTTGTTACAGTGACAAAAGCCAAAGACAAAAACAATTATAGTAAAGATCTGATGACTTTTTGAAATCTAGCTCCTATAACTCCTACAATTATCCTCCTATAACCATTCATCTTCTCTGTCCCCCGTCCACAGTCACATTTACAAACAAACAGCGCAGGATGACATTATGGAGCACAATGAAGACAATCATTTTACACATCAGCTGTACATACAACTACCATCCCGCTGGCTCTTGTTGTCAAACATATTTCGGAGAGGGTTTCCGATGCCACAGGCCTTATATTCTGCAAATCAACAGTCCAGCGAAGACAGCAGCCAAGCACGCAAGCTTCTCTGCACATCAACGTCCCGCGAGAGACAGAGAGAGAGACAGGACGCATCCACTCGAGCAGAGATGAGCCTCTCTGCAGATATAGAGATTGCTTAGGCACAGTAACATAACCTCTGGATTTGATTGTATGGGAGTTTGTATTGGTGTAGTGTATTATAGTATAATACATGGATGGCCAGCTCCACTGCAGTACTGACACACCTCTGCCTGACTGAAGGACTGGAAACATAAAACTGTTTATGAATAAGTTAGAACCTTAATGCCATCAGTCAAACAATATCACACTTGCAAAACAAATAATGTGAACCGTGGAGTCGCTTTAAATCACCCTTGGGTTCTGTGGAAAATAAATATCTGGTGAAACACTGGGCTAACTGCCATTCACAACCCGAGGTGAATTTGTGAACTTGTACTGCGTTACCATCATTAAAACTGTTGGCTGGCTTGAGTGGTCTTAAAATTCTTGGCCTGCTGCTTTGGAAGTGTAGTTGAAAAAGTATCACTTGGCCGAAACACTAAATGGATTGTTAATAGAGTAAAGATCTCTACGGTTGGCAAAGAAGTCTGCAACAATAACAAGCTAAGAAACAAGTGGACACTCAAGTGGTCTGGTAAACTGACTTTTAAGAGGCACCGTTTCTGTCTTAATAACCACACAGAATAGGAAGTCTGCAAATAAACAGAGTGAGGCCAAAGCTCTCCATCCTCTACGTCAAGTGGTGCCACTTGATGTGACTGCATTAGTTACTTTCTATTCTCGAGCAGGTGACTGCTTTGAGATGATGCTTGCTCTTCTGTCACAACCTATTATCACCACCACATCTGAGCCACAAGCAGCGGAAACAGCCACCTGGGCTGAGCCTGTGTGCAAGAGCGTGAGCATGCGTCTGTTTGGTGGGGATGGAAATGAGGCGGTGAGGTTGTATGAGGACAGGGTTACTGTGTGCAAAAATCCCCACTGGGAAATGGCTATGCATACACACAGAGTGAGTCAAAAGCAAATGTAGTGAGAGACTTGGACGCAGATACAGGTCATACCCCCGGCCCTCAAACCCGATACTACAGAGAGTTGATAGAGTCTCTAGGAAACTACATACGGTCAAGTTCAGATGGGTAAACATGCTCATAGCAGTTTAAAGACTGATTTTGGCATAAATAAGCTCGAGAGAAATATTTGTGCAGTGATTTTACAAAGTGTGTGCGAATGAAATACCTTGGAGGATATTCTTAAGACTCAACAACTTGAACCACAGCATAACAAAAACCTTGTTACAGGCTTATATTAATTAAGATGCTCAACATTTCAGGTCACTTGAAACAAACAATTCATCTTTAAAGTTTCAGTTTGGTTTGTGTCTCGGTCCAACAATAGGATGAGCTTCATTGTTTTTAATTAGGAGGCCCCGAAACGTCTGCTACAATGCAAGAATAAAATGACTTAAGCCAATATCATTTCTATCACTCTATAGTAAATTCATTTCCTTACTATTCTGCTTATAGCATAGATTCACACGTTTATTTCACTAGGTCCTACTTTATTATTGCATTGAAATATTATACCATTGCTCATGCACAATGCAAACAATTATTGTTCTCATCACCAGGGTTCATTTGTTTTCTTTGCCGTTTTGCAAATGGGACCACTTTTTCCTGAATAGTCCTGAGATTAGCTAAAGCTTTAAATTGACTGAAGAAACTGTCACTAGACAGGATCAACACTTGAGATCATTATTTGGTTTGAAAGAGTTGAAACTTATTCAGCAGCTGTTTCCCCTACAAAGTGAACAGAAAGTTAATGCTGCAAAGACTGTAACGTATCAAACAATTATGCTACGCTCACATTTCCACGACATGGGTCTGTCTACGATTTACAGACCTCAAAGTAGGGCGAAAATGCATTTAGAGAGAAGTTCCAGTGCTAAACACCTGCTGTCAGACATCAAAGTACAATTCATTTTCAGTTGTGAGACAGATGTTTACGAAACAGAACAGATATTTCTCACTCGAGGAAGTTGAGTCTATAAGGAACCTCGGTGAATTCCACTCCAGCCGGTGTCAACAGGTCATTCACCTGCTACAGGCTCCATTGCTCTATTTCCAACAATTATAGCCGACACGTTGAGTAATGACAAAGGTCGGAGAAAATGACACACACTAGGTTGTGGCTGGTTCAAGGGCACTGCATATGTAATATCATCAGATCCAGTGCGTTCTGCAGTTGTTTGTTTGTTTTTTACGCACCGCTGCTATTTAAGTAGCCTGTCTCACTAGGGTGAATAATCCTGTCATGCAGTGTCAGGATCATCATTCTCTTTCCTACTGCTATCTGTGCCACCACCCCCCACACCCCTCGCTACATCTAAATCAACCTCTGAGATGTGGCTGCACTCTAATAATAGCAAGATTTAATGAGTATTTTAAGGGTTGGGTTTTGCAGGGACCTACTCATTTTAATAGTATTGTGATGCATCAGGTGCACACAAAAACAATTCTTCCCTGACACCATTGTGCAAATACTTCCTGTGATCAGGACTCTCTGATAACATCCCGAAGACCTTTGCCCAATTCCAGACTGACAACAGAAGTGAGAAGAAAGGTTCGGTTATACAGCTAGTCAGAAAGAACAAACCAAAATTTGTTAAAACATCACAAGATCCTGCCAAAAACAACTACTGCTGCAAAGTCAGGAAATACTTGTACCAATACAAGTACTTAAGACATACATTTTATAGCGATATTACATTTTACATAACGCTACACACATTTGTTACACGAAAACTCCTAAGGTTTGACAACAGACCGCAGCAGTATGATTCTACATGTATTTAAAAAAATTAAAAAGCGGATCAAATATCATGCCTCATTTCTTTATTCTAACATCAGCAGAGATAACAAGTAATCCCCTCATTACTGCAATCCTTCATACAATTCTGCATTAGTCCACTGATGCAGGATAATGGCATGGCCTGTACACTATTAAGTAACAGGTGATGCAAACTGAGCCGAGTGTACATTACAGTCTGACTCTTGCTCAGGTCATGGAGCCTAAAGCACGCTCCACTTAGCTGCTGTAGTTTTCATTCAGCATTACCAATCCATCACTCAAAAGCGAGGGGATTAAACATCTGTCAAAGCATGCCCATTTTACCCAGCAGGAAAAAGACACATTTCAGCGTAGTGCGTCTCCCTTGTGATTGAGCATCCTGTCTGACTCTGAATGCAGACAAATGAGGTCATTCTGCTCCAAAATAATGAAGTCTCTCTCTGTTTAAATGCAGGTTTAAAGTGTCTACTACACAAACACTAAATTTAGACTTTAGCTAAACATGGTCACCTGGTCATACGCTATCATACGCTATGAAAATACAAATTGCTAGAGGCTGCTTTTGTATGCATAACCACCTCCATGTCATGCTGCTGGCACAGTAAAAATACCTTACATCCCCCTCCTCTCAATTTTGCTACCATTAGTAGACCATCACACACAGCCCTGTCATCTCCTACAGACCTCCATTTCATTCCCTGTGGAGTGGCACCCTTCCTATCAACTGGTTCACTTCATCCCCCACACCTTCTAATACGCTCAATTTTTCTCCCTAATCATGTGTCCTATCATGGTCATTCGCATCCCCTTCCTCAAACCATTCTTTCCCGTCCATCGATCAGAAACATACGTCTCCCATTCATCCATCTTTTTAGATCTCCCTGCTTTCCCCTCATCAGCCTCGCTTCTTTCATTCATCACACTCCATCCTTCCTTTCTGCACATTTCTTCCCCAAATCAGCTTCTTTCAGCACTCCCAATCTCTCTTTCTCTTCCCTTGCTTCTTCTCTCCAGCAGCCCAGGCTGTAGCGTCCTTCAACCTGGGTCTGTATTCAGAGTGATTACACGCTTGGTTAATTCATTCATGGACTCCACTCTGTCAGTGACTCATGCTGGACGCACGCCTGCCTTAATGCTACCAATACATTCAGTTCACAGACACACCGCCCCGCAAAATCCATAGTAGACAATAAGGAGGTAAACACGAAGTCAACACACACACTTGACCATCAGCCTCAGTCAGGACGGAGAAGGTTTGTCAGTTTAATAGACAGAACTGACAGTAATGACGCAGCCGTGGCAGGTACGATACTTCACTTGTCATGAATAAAACAATTTCTGTTCATAAATAAGCATGACTCATTTTTCACAAAAAAATGTACAAACACATTTTATAAAAAGGTTTTATCCAGCTATAGTTATTATCGCATTGTGAAACAAGGTTGCTTGATGCAAAAAAAAGTGGCATTCATTTCACGCGTTCATCGCTTCCGTTACCATCTTTAGGGGGTCACTCTTGAATTCCTCACAGATCACTAAGAAAACCTGTTTAGCTCTGACAGCATCGACAGTTGGGGCAAAAAAATTATCATTCTCTCAAAGTCAGTAACTTGTGGGAAGAACAGAGCAGAGAATCGGGTCTGTCAATCACATTTACAACTAAGAAATTCTGTAACACAAGACAAGAGGGTGCAAAAACCAGTTACCAGGAAAACAAGTGTCAGAGGACGGAAGCACAAAATATGACTAAAAAGAAACAAAGAAAACATTCACAGCATGCATACTTTCTCACTGACTATACTGTACGTGACATGTTGCAGCTTATGTAAAGACACCGTGCATCTACAAACCCTCTTTTTAAAAAGTGAACAAATATTGTACTCTACCGTGTGAAGATTAGAGGAAATGTTACAAACATCAATGAAAATGGTGAATACAATGCACAAGCAACAAGTGACACATCTTCATACATCACCCTATACCAGTTATGAATTAAATTCTGTTTTGTAATCACTTTACACCACCGACATAAGTAAACAAATATTCAAGTCTTCCTCAGAACATGGCCAGACCAAACAGAAGCATTCCTAAATTAAAAAAACAAAACAAAAACAACAACAAAACCCCAAAACACCAGAAGAACATGGTTGGTAGTCAGAGGCAAATGCCTGGGGGCTACTATATTATCTTTGAGTCAAAATGTGGCAGTAAGAAGAAAACACCCTACACAACAAGCCTCCACCCTTCTTCTGGCCAACCAACCTGATAACCAGTCAGCAAAAACACTGCTCACAGTTTCAGAGGTACACCTGACTGAGCAACTCCAAGTCTTGTGTTTCAATGCATTTGGGCTATTATGTGACAAAATGGCAAGCAAGCATCTTAGAGTAATCCCAAACCTGGCGTTTATCTACAAAATGCAACGTGTCTTAGATTGAACAGGGTCTCTTCCACTTAAAAAAACAAATCTGACCTGGTCTTTTAAGTCTGTGACTTAAAAAGTTTGAATAGCAAACTCAGACGTCAATGCAAAACAGCCCTGTGTTCTAGGAAAAGCAGAGTGTCTGCAAGTAGGTTATTGAAGGTTCAAAAATGAAGCGTTATCTCTGGTTTCATAGAAGTGTCCAATTAAATCGCTTCATTGTGCAGTATGGTGCTTTTTAACGTGTACCGATGAGACAGATGTTCCCCATTCACTGATCACTTCTCACATCCAAACTCATCACATGAAATAAACATCCCGAGGCCCAAAGTCAGCGACAAGTGACAAAATAACAGGTGACAGTTACTACAATAAACAGCACGTAGTTTATTACACGCTTCATTTATTGCGTATGCATTAAATGGCTTTGTAACCGCAATTAACCAACAACAAAATGTGTCATTCATGCACCTGAACATTGTGTGTATATTAATTTTAACGAAGAAGTTACCATCAGAAACCTTGGCAGGTCTAAAAAAGTAATACGTTAAGTAAGTTAGCGCGGCTGCTAACACGAGTACCGTTAATAGCGGTCAGTGAAGGTGCACCTTGCACAGGAAATAAACTAAAACTGGGCATAGCCGCGTTAGCAAGACTGGCAGACCGCTAACGTTAGCTCGTTCGCTGTGTTAATCATTCCTATAAATAAGCACCCTGTTCAGCAAACTGGCCTCTACAGGGGTATTTTCACGACCATATCTGGCCGCTGCCAACACTGGCTAGTTAGCTGCAGGCCAAGGAGATGCCCAAAATACCGCCTAGCCCGGGGTAACATTATGCTGGTTTACCGTTTCAGGACGAGACCGTTGCCAGCAATGCTACATAGCTAGCCCCGCAGAGCTAGGCTAAGCTAAGCAACATGCTACCTGCGGAAAGCTGGATAAATGTGTTAAAGTGCATATTTAACAGTGTCCCACAAGAGAGTGCATCTGTCCGAGGTCGACGGTGGTGGTGTCAATAAATGAGGTTGGGTTTTGCAGCCAGCATCACAAACACTGCGCAGTTGACCTGTCATTGGAGAGTTGTCGTAGGCTAGCAAGGCAGAGCAGCTGTCGGTACTCACCCCATCAACCAATCCATGATGCCGTGTGTGGCTAGCTTAGCTAACGCTAGCTGGCAGGGGATAAATCCACCAGGAGCTGGAGGCGACCCCCTAGTTGATCCGGCCACCACCCTCGCTGCCCTGGTTGCCTGGCCCCCCGCGTCCCGTCGCTCTCCCCGGGGCCGGTGTCTCTCCCACAGCCGGGATCCTGGCCGGTCAAACGGAAACGCCGCTTAAACTTTGAGCGATTGTCCTTGTTTTGATCCTCTGCTAGCTCGGATCATGAAGCGGCAGTTAATACAGTCCGCTCAGTGCGTTAGCTGGTAGCAGGAGCGCAGCATTGAGTGACTTTGAAAACGAAGGCGAGCAGATGAGAGAGCGGGAGCGGCGGTGGCGCTGAGAGAGTCTGCACTGCTGGGGAGCCGCTGTTCAACCCGGTAACCTCTGTCATGAAGCTGTGTATAGCTACCGCGCTAGCTGACAGCCGAACCCCCACTGGAGCTGCTCCTCTCTGAACGAAATCTAAATCGGAGTCCGGAAGTAAACACAGACCCGACCCACTCTGTCTCTCCCGTGCGTAAAATGCGTGTCACGCAGAGCTGCATGAACATAGATGAAATGGGATTTGTAGTTGGAAACCACCAGAATCCATTCATTTGGAAAACATTAACTCTAAAATGATTAAACTGATTGCTGTATTACATCGGTTGCAAAGAACAAGTCTTCTCATCCTGCTGTGAAAGTCTCGCCCAAGTAACGTCGAGATAAAGATTAAATCGGTGTTATTCTGGCAGGAGTGGGTATTCTCATAAAATGAAATTGCCATGTGTGGTCTGCTCTGTGCCTCTGTAAATGATGAATACTTTTTTTTTTTTTTGCTGCAGGGCCCAGCAGTTAATCTAGAAGTGTATTTGCAGTCTGTGTAACTCCATTTGATCGTGTCGTTTCCATCACTATAACATAAAATGCACTGGAAATGACCTTTCAGACAAAACCTACAGAATTGTTAGTGGGGCCCATATAACTCAGAGGCGTTCAGGTGCACCGACCCCTCACGGTGAACCTCTGCAGTCCAGGGCCTTTAAATTAATGGACCATGTATCACTGAGCAAATTATGATATACTGTTGCTGATGTACTATTGTACTGGACCAGTGAAACCTCACTGTATCCAGATAGAAGACAATGGGTTTTAGAGCCCGGTTGTCATTTATATTCCCTCAAAACTAAAGCAATTAGTCATATAATTAGTGGAGAGAAATCATTTTAGTCAGACATACAGTTCAGGACATAAAATGAGATGAACTGATTTTCTTTATCATATGCTACAGTGAACGGATTATCTCCAGGCTTTGTGTTGATGAAACAATTACTCAGCAAATGAATTTGTTAAAAGGACAAAAATGAACTGATAACGTACAATTAATATTCCTTGGCTCCAGATTTTCAGTTGTGATGATTTGCCGTGTTTCTATATCTCATTTTATACTTTTTGTTTAATAAGAAGCAGCCTGAAGGAGAAAATTATGTTATTGCAACTTTGATACATGGTATAATGACACACTGTCAATCTTTTCAGTGAGCCGTGTAAGTCACAGACATACCTGTTCTGCAACTTGTGGCAACAAGGAATTTTTGTTGTCTGTTCTAGGGTTATTTTGTATTTGTAATGTGGTGCAGAACTATTTCTCAAGGTGTAATTCACCGTTCACTTTTTTAAACTATATTTAACTGTATATTGCACTGAAGTCTTCCCCCTTATTCCACTGATTTGAAGAAAACCATCAATCAGACAAATGAGAAGATCAATAATAATTTCTGCTGTGATCCCATCTGTCAGACATGACCGTGAACTATGATCATCATCACAACACTCCTCTCTTCCTCCCTCTTAACTTCCTCCTCCTTTCCTTCCTCTTCCACATCCTTGGGCTTCTATAAATAACAGTTGCACATAGGCGACAGAGAGGGCATTGAGAATTGGAGCCCTGTTAACAGGAGGCAGAGACACCCGATTGGCTCAGTGACACCACAGCACCCCGGTGGTCACCAATCAGATAGAAGAAAGGCGGAGCTTCGGCGAAGATTGACAGGACTGATCAAACTAAGATGTAGTGTCTGTTACAACCACACGAGGGCGCTGTGGGATGTTGAACTGAGCATCCACATCCAGAAGGCTTTGAAAACACAAGTGGAACAGATATATAGTCCAAAAATGTTGCCTTCACGTGTTTTTCTTTGTTTTTTTTTTGGTTGGTTTAATTTATTTTATTCGTATTTTTCCAACTCAAAATTTTACACTCCCAGTATTTCGTTTCATTTATTATATTAGACAAATAGATTTAATTCATAAATAAGAAATAAAAGAAAAAAAAAAAGAATGCACTAGCACAAAGTCTGTCTGTGTGTGTGGGGGTGCTATAATGTATTTTATTTTGTGGGGATATTGTATATATATTTATATATACACATACAGTTTTATTCTGTGTTGTATTTTTATTTTGTTTTATTCTGTGTTTATTGTGTGTTATACTGTGCTGTGCTGCTGCGGGAACACCAATTTCCCAGAGGAACCTTCCCGAGGGATTAATAAAGTTCTATCATCTATCTATCTATCTATCTATCTATCTATCTATCTATCTATCTATCTATCTATCTATCTATCTATCTAT
>JAPTHA010000024.1:4486992-4497876 GCA_029814585.1 Gymnapogon annona
CCCCCCCCCCCCCCCCAAACATTGGTTCAGATGTCCTCTATGTCGCCCTCTAAATCCAACACGTGCCCTCATCCCTCACTTTTGTTTCTCCCTTCTCTGTCTTTCCTTTCAGTCAATCACTGTGACCCGGTGCTGTGATGCTTTTGTAATCCTGTAAAAAACATTGGCAGATGGTGCTGGGAGAGATTAGGAGCAGTCTCCGACATCTGTAAACCTCACACTAGATAAAAGGAAATAAACACCTGCAGACCCACATACCTGTCTCTCCAAATTCACTTCTTTTTTGTACTCTTTACCTGTTTTTAGCGCTTTAACAACAACAAGGTGCGCTATGAATAAAACGTTATTTTTATCCTCAACTCCCCTCCTCCTCTTGAAATATCCGCCTCTCTTGTCGTGTGCAGAACACTGGTGCACACTTGATTTTCTCCATTTCATTTCTCTTTCTTTTTTTTTATGCTTCCCTGTCAGCCTTTATGCTAAAACTGGAACATGGGGTTCAGGTAGCAGCATCAGAAGGTTTTTTTTTTGTTTTTATCTTGACAGGTCCACGGAAAAGCAGATGTAACCCTTTAGTAGAGCTATGCATCTGGCATTAGCTGACATACCACCTAGCTCCACACTAACAGAGTGTGTTGTCTTTGGTTTGGCAGTGTGCTGCAGATTGGTGGGAAACACGCAAATTTTAGACCCACTGGGAAAGCAGCTGGCTCCCAGCAAGTGATGTTCTTCTCCTCCTCCTCTACAACACGCACACACACACACAATCAGAAGTCTGAAAAAGGCAAGACGCATCGGTCCGAGCTCTGACTGGGTGAGATCATCGCTGTGGTTAAAAGGGAGGCATGTTTCTCACAAACACTTTCACACAGTCCATGAAGTAATATAATAAACATGTGCTCGTACACAAGCGCGTGCAAAACTCACGTCCTCGCGAGCACGCACACACGTAAGCGCACGCACGTTTTCCAACTGCCACCACCCGCCACATCCTGTGTGAATATATATTGTATGTCAAACTAAACACAGGGAGTGAGCGAATCATTGCCTGCCTGGATTACTTGTCTCATTCACAAAAACAATGGCCCTGTTGGGAGATGGTCGTTCCATGACATCATCTTCATGGAGGAAGTGGTGTTGCTCTGTGAGCCACAGTTATTGATTATTTAGGGAACTGAAAGAAACCAAAGAAGCGCCACCGATTAATTTTAGATCAATATTCACAGTATATTAACTTACATTGTGTAACATTTCATTCAAGGAGCATATTTCACATGCTTTCCTGTAGCTATTTTTACCCATAGCTATTATTACTTTAAATATAAAAAAAATAAATAAACTTCAGAAAAATGTACGTCCAAGACTGTTGCCTAATCTCTCTTTGGCAGGCATCTGCAAAAGTAACTGTTAAGGCAGAAAATTCCCTTTCCCTTAGACAGTAAGCTTAGTAATTATTCTTTTATTCAGTCCGACCATCCCATTTATGGATTCTTCTCTTTTCATCTCTTTATCTGCCCTCTTTTTCCCCTACCACCCACATTATCCCTTACTTGATTTGCAGCTACGTTACGGCATGTGTGTGCGGTCTGCATATGTGAGGCTTAAAAATAAGTCGTCAGTCAGATATGAAGTCACTGCAGGAATTATTAGCAGCATAAATCAGGGGTTCAGGAGAGGGAAGCAGGAGAGCAAGAGGAGGATTAGTACTGCGTGGAATTTAAATTCAACATGAACATGAAAATGAGAAACAACAAAAGAGCAACGTATTTCAAAGCTAAAGGGGTGAATACTCATCATAAAAAATATCATGGCGCTGCCAGCTTAACACTTCAATAATTTGTGATATTTTCAATATTGTAAGCAAGGCACTGCATCATATTTGTTTTAAATGTTGAGCGTAGAAAACAGAGTATAAACGTCACACAACCCAAAAAGTTGGCTTTCTAAAGTGATCAGTGCTTGATTTTCATTTGATTTGCATCACACTGCCTATACAACATCACTTTCTTTTTTTTTTTTCTTTTAAGGAATTCTAATGTGCTTGTGAAACATCAGTACCAACAGAACACATCTATTAGAATAAAGCAATAAAAATTCCAGACTTTTTCTGGATCTGCTCCAAAATATCCCGGGTTTGTTCTTGGCACGGGCCTGAAGTTTCCCTCAAGATTCATGAGAATCAGTAGTTTTCATGTGAGTCTGCTGATACAACTCACACTGTTACATGTACGTTTAAAACATCCCTAATGAATCCTCAAATAAAAAAGAAAAAAAAACACACAGCCTGTCCATGAAGTCAAATCCATGACTGCAGTAGCCATAGTCCTGTATTTTCTAACTAGAATATCTTTATGATTACATTTTCAGGGCCTGTCACTCTAAAGCCTTCGAAATTCCCTGCTGAGCTTTTCCTCTTCACTCCTGTCATCCCTCTCATGAAAGCTCAGCAGTTTCCCTTACCTCATAAACTGAATCTGCAGAGCTTATTCACTTGACATTATTGTGCACAAATGCACACGAGGGAAAACAGGAACACTAAATAGATGCGATAATAAAGACATGGACAGACAAATACCATCCATCTGCCCGCCCACATATATGGATACACACAGAAGTATATATAAAGTATGCACAGACAGACTGGTAGCTCCACTGACCCCAATAATACAACTACCCAAACAACAACCAATCCCTTGGCTGAGTCCTGGTGAGGAATATTATCTGCCACTGTTGTCGTGGAAACAGCAAAAAAGGAGAGGCAGAAGTGGAAAAAGTGTGACTCCATGTGGCGTTTCACAAAGGAGCACCTCATTAAGAAGACGGCTGATAAAAAAGAAAAAAAAAAAAAAAGGAGCCGTGAGGAAAAATGCTGGCTTTCAGAGACGATTTGGTGGAAGTGTGAGTGATACAGAACATGGCTGTGAATGCGCGGGTGTGCCCAGCCCTAAGAGTGTGCATCTCTGTGACTAATTATGGACCCTGGGTGCTTTGAGGCGAATCCTCTGCATCTATGAATGACTCATGAAAAAGCTTTAATCTCCCCACAGAGGGAGGAGAAGAAGAATGGGATGTAGGGATGCAGAGAAGGAGAGCAGAGCAGAGATTTGCCTGAGCAGCATGCCTCCGCTGTCTCATGTTCAATCCTGACTGAGGCAGATTACCTTTTCCTTTCTGCGCTGACACATTTGGGATGGATGCATGAGCCTCTGCCGCTGCATGTGTGTGTAATGTCATTCCTTAAAAAGCGGCAGTCACCGCAATCGAGATGTTATTAACTCAACAAGGCTATTAAGAGTCTTGCCGGGGCTCAATTATAAGTCTTAGTGTGCTTAGTGGACACTATGACAGGATAATAACTGCAGTAAATAAGGCCAGAGGATTGGAAGTTAAGCTTCAGCTTTATATTTCGGTGATGGGTAAAAGACAGATTCAGAAGGGGGTGGGGGGCTTAAACATCTAAAAAGTCATCAGAGAGGCTTTGTCTACGAGCGGCGTACATTTATACGCCCTCCCTTCATTCCTATATCCCCATAAACCTGACACCCCGCAGAGTGTGTGACAGTGAGATTACTGAAATGATGAATATAAGGTTTAATGTGACTGAGAGACTGTCATTCTCTCTAGTGACATCTGCTGACCAAAATGTGCCACGACAAAATAAATACATATTAAAACTGAGAAAACACAAGGTACCTCACCTCCAATGATGATTTAAAAAAAAAAAAAAAGCCAACAACAACAGACACAGACAATGAATCTAACATTTACACACCACATATTCCTCACATCCACACAGGCTGTATGTAAACTTTCACATACCAGTGAGTAGAGAGACTTTGTGGAAGGTGCCCTCTAACTTTCCCATGAGAATGTGCACAAAGCCGTCTTTGGACAGGTGCCCTGCCTCTTTGGAGCTCTGGTCGTAAACCACCACTTCCTGCTTCCTGCCCAGCTCCACCTGCACAAGGAATAAACAACAAAGAAGACAGAGGAGGAAAAATACTTAGTGACGACATGGAACGTATGTCATCCTACGCAAACAAGGAAGAAAGAGTTTACATGACTCTTACTGTCATCTCCTCTCTTGACATTTCAGCGGCATTTGACATTATTAGGTTGCATTGATACTTAAGAATGTATTGCGTTTCTAACACAAAGAAAGGAGGACTCCAAGATCAATATCTATGCATTCCGATATTTTCTTTTTGTCAAATGCTGTGATCTTTGAGAGGAGAGAGAACACAGCTGCTGCTTAATAGCATATCTGCGAAGCATTCTAAATAAAATTTAACTGCTGCAATAGTGCGTTTCTCTCAGCGCTACACCACACTGCAAATGCAGCAACAAGGAAGTAAAAAGGACTTCACAAACACACCACTGGGAGTTATGACAATAAACACTGGCGTTATCGATGCCAGAGGCCGCAGCCGTACGCAAGATGAACTACAGGTGATTCTAAAGCAAGTCATACAGCGTGGGTTTATGAATAATACATGCTATGGCTGAGCTCTGCATTGTGTTGTTGCTCTGTGACGTCTTATCAGTAAAATCATAAGTCGGCTCTGAGGGTGTGGACATTCATCAAAGCACCAGTGTGATGCTGTTTATGCCGTGTAAGGTTGTGAGAAAGACGAGTGAATATGAGCATGCGCCGATGTGACAAAGTGTGTCTTTTTGTGTGTGTGCGTGGATGTCCGTGTCTGTTTGAAAGTGTGAGCGCGTGCATTTGTCAGTGTGCACCAGCCAGGCTGTGTTGTTCCCCCATGTTGTCAGGCAGGCTTTGGTCACATGACCATCAGGCATTGCCTACTGCAGCTATGAATCACTGCATCACTGAACCACCACTGGACAGAAGAGAGGAGAGGGAGGAGGAAGGAGTGTGAGCTGGAGGGAAGGGATGGAGAGGGTGGGGGGGGTGAAGTGGCCTGGCAGGGAAAGATAGAGAAAGGTACAAAAGCAAAAAGGAGAAAGAAAGGAACTGAAAATGTTGTAGGGAGCAGGGTGGCAAAAAATATTTAAAAAGGTACAGGATACAAGAAGTAGGGTAATATATATATATATACATACACACACACACACACATACACATCAGTACAACATCTGAAATATACCTCTGGAAAACCTTTGGGCTCAAATAAAGACTTTATTGTTCTTACAAGCCAAGGAAGCTGTGCACATGTCTATGCATTGGAGGAAGAGACAGCCCATGTCTAGAGTGTGTCTGATTATTCATGCGTCTGCTCATACAGCAGCTGTAGCTCAGCAGCTTAGCAAACAGCCATGCAGGTGTTTGAAACAGGACAAAGTCAGTCTGGTTAGAAGTAAAATGCAGTGCAGTGAAACACACCTGATCCCCACCTATATTCAACATCATCAGCCATAATGTCTACAGTTGTTTAGATGAGTGTTTGTGAGTGACGTGTGATTCTGTCTGACCTGTTTATGTGCTCACGGGTACATTATCAGGGGTTAAAATCAGCTGAGACAGCAGGAGGTCCTGTGGGAGATGATGGTGTCTGATGGCTGCTAAAAGAAAATGCTCAGGCAAGAAATTCTTTTTATCTGGAGATTCCACATGGTAATTTAGACACCAACTATGAGGAAATGAAAACTTCAACATTATAGCTTCTTCTATGTTTTTTTTTGTTTAGTCTCAGTCTAAGCATTATTTTTTCCCTAATTACTGGTTCATCCTTATTCCATTCTTCCTTTGTTGTAAATCTCCTACATCCTGCATCTATACTAACCCTGGATAATTTTGGCTAATAATCCTAATGGGATCAGATCTAATTTGGGCTCCTGAGGATTACAAGGCCGTTAACAGCACATACATGTACAAGGTGGACAGCATATGTTTTGAGTCTCGACTGACATCTGCATAGTGTAAAACACCTACAAGTGCTGAACAAAAGAAACAATTCAGTTTTTTTCATCTATTATATTCCCCCGCAAAAAAGCCCCCTTCAGTTTTGTGACTTTATGACGTTTTAATAAACTGTTGAAGAAAACAAAGAATCATTATTGTCTGTCTATTAATCTATGTAATATACAATACAAATTAACGCAACTTCAAAATGTAACATACCATTAAATGGAATTTTTTTTTTTTTTGGGAGGGGGGGGGTTCCAGTCAGTGTTCCCTTAAGATGCAGATCAAATACCAGATTTTATGTTGAACAGTGTCAGTAATCGTACAGTGTCAGTACCCCAAAGATCCCATGGCTGTGTGAATGACATACGAAAGCGTCTCCCTCAGGATGTGATATGCATGCAGTTTGCTGCAGCGGTAGAGGTCAACGACCCGAGGGAGTGAGGGGCTGGCTGTCAGACTGCAGCAGTAGAACAGATCCCTCATTCCTCTACTGCAGTGCTACAGCACAGTTACTGCCACTGTACTGGCCCAGGCGCTGTGACGCACAGGCTGCAGGTAAACAAGGAATGCCACTGAAAACAAATGACCGCGGAGAGAGAGATGAAGGAATGGGGGAAACAGATAACATTAACAAGTAGACAGAGGAATGCTGGGACGTGAAAACGATCAGGGCTGGAATGAAGAAAACAGGGGAGGGGCAGGAGGAAACGGCGGCTGACCACATGATAAAAACCTAGTGATGTTTGGTGTGAAATAGCAGAGGGATGGCAACAACAAACAAAAAATGGTTAGCGATGAAGTGAAGTAACTTTTGCTATTCAAAAAAAGAGATGGGCAATGAAAAATTAGAACAAAAGTGTGAGAAAGTTACAACGGCACATTTACTATTCACCTACTATTATTCCCAATGTCTGCACCACTCTCTCGGTTAATGTGACTGGAATTCTTTGCTACAATCCTTAAAACTCACCTCATTCATACTGCTCTCGTTATTTAACAGACCAGTGGGAAATATACTTCTGGACGACTGCACCTGATTTGAACTTTACTATTTGTTTTAATGAAATTGTGATCGGTTCTGCTGTCCATCCTGTTTGTATAGATAGAGAGAACTTTATTAATCCCTCAGGAAGGTTCCTCTGGGAAATTAGTGTATGTTGTATAATCTGTTTTGTCGTTTCTTGTACTTGTAAACTGTGCTTGCTATTTACATAGTCTGGCAACTATGATATATCGTCGACTTTATACTACTTGTAGTTATTTGTTGTTGTTGTTGTTTGTTTGTTGCTTTTTTTTTCTTTTGTTTGCATGGCTTGTTCGAACTAAATTTAATTGAAATATTTCTCTTGTTTGCATGCTGCATCTTGACCTGGCCATTGTTTTAAATGAGTAGGAGTTCTCCACTAACTTACCTGGCTAAATATGACATAAATAAATAAATAATTCTAAGGCAAAACTATTAGAGAAGTATGGGGGGGGGGGTAAACAAGGGCCGCATAAAGGCTGCAAGTTGAAACACGGCCTCAGAGTCAATGCCCCTCTGTAGGGACAGTCTGTACACACACATTCTAACAAAGACACATAGAAGACCAGTAGCCCGGCGTGTTGGAATTGTGGAAACACAGCCCCGGCTTACAGTAAGAGCTTGTGTAAGAAAGTGAAACATGGTTTAACCTGACCTCAGCAATGCTAACTGACCAGCAAGGTCAGTGCTGAGAGACACAGTATGTGTATTTGTGTGTGAACTGGTCTGTGACACAACATCAGCACAAACAGTCTAAAAATGGCCATGCATTCCTGAAGCACAGTCCAGTCCTTCTCAGCGCGTCCCCTCTGGGATGTCCTACAGAGAGCAACAAGACTAACAGTATATGAACTCGCTCCGCTAATACCAATTTAACAAACGTGCAAATAAAGACGTGCAGGGACCACGTGAACATAAACAAGTAAACATTTAACACAGTGATTTTACGGGTGGGGAACTTCCATGCACTATATAACTGCTATAATCACACACGTGCAACACCTGACACTACATACAGTACATTACATACTAACAGAGGACCTGCTGCAACAGGCAATGACCTCTCCTGGTAGCTGATCTGTGTGTTTAAGACTCCTCCACTCCGGGTGTGACATATACAACTGGCCTCTGTAAAGATACCACCCAAGGGCCAGATGATGTCATTGACAGGCACCGGCAGCTGCCACCTCCGTGTATACTGGTGTAGGTGTGCTGTGTTTCTGTTCCTCTATGCTTATGAGGACCAGCTGTGCTTGTAAGAATAGAGCAGAACAAATTTATTTATTAACCAAGTTGTGCTGTGTTTCTAATTAAGATAATTGTGTGTTGAGGATAAAGATGTGAGCCGGCCCATGTGTTTCCTATGACACGGGGGCATAAAGCTGATTACACACTCCTACCATGGAAACATAAAGCTGGACACCACAATGTAAAGCAGACTCGTCTTAAGTTTTAAGTTTAGACTAAGGTTGAAGGGCTAGGTTTATGTATCTACAGCTTACATTATGGTAAATCTGAAATGAAAGTGAAATGAATGGAGGTTGACGTAACGCTCTCAAACGCACAAACAATTTAATTTGTTTTTGTGTGCTTCAGACAAGGATATGGAAATGTGGCAGGCTGCTGAAAGTCCCAGAATCCTCTGAGCCAGTGCAGTGTGAGGTCATTTTAGAGATATGGTCACACCTTTACACCACTCAATATCAAAAGACCTCTGGCCATACAAAAACACACCGCCAGGCCCTATATATATAGGGTGCACACTCATATGGCCGCACACATTTACATAAAAGTGTTCAATTTCTCCAACCCCAGTGTCTTTACTGTCTGACTAAACTGGCTAAACATCACATGCATGCTGTAGAGCTGGTTTTAACAAGAAATCTTCGTGACATATCCTCAAATCATCACTGAGTCACTGGACACACCCTTTTTTTTCTCGAAATACAAATATTTCTGACCTGCTGCGTGATGTTACTTCTGCTTTTGGATGCTTTATGTACCCGAAACTATATGTGAGTGCATGTGTCTATGTCAAACAGTAGGATCTTTAAAACAAACAATGATTCATGCTATGACCTCATCAAAGCAAACATATGACATATCCGGCTCCACAGGAAAACCACCAAGAGCTCATGTGTCTTTGTTTGATTTGGCAAAAAGGGAAAATGTGAATGAACCATTTCTAAAAAAATCCCTGACACAATCCACGCTTTGAGTCACTGATGAAGTTTTCAGTCCTGCTGCTACTGTAGACGAAGATGACATGTGTGTGGACTCCTAAACTTTCTGGAAACTTCAGTTGAAAAGTACCTCACAAACACAAAACAAAGGCTTTGACTTTGTGCAATATCAGGATTTCCCATGAATTTCCCATGATGTATTGTATCGTCAGAGCCAGCTCCCTTCACAACAGCAACAAACACACCATATGGCACACCATCAGCTGAATTGATAGAGATCTTCCTCATTGCATAAATGCATTAGTGAGTCACGTGCGTTCTCCCTCCGTGCTCGGCAGCAGGGCACCGGGCCAGTGCTGCCAATTAAGATCACAGAGAAGATCACAGAACCATCACCTGCCTCTTGTCACTGCGATGGGATCATTGTGCTGTGGCAGAATAACAGGGCTGCTGTTTGCGATCAAATCTAATATGTAAGCTTCACTGTGCTTGAAGATATTCTTGAGTATAATTACAGGTGTGGGTGTTTACAGGCAACAACAGCAGCAACCATGGCGTGTGACAGCCGTTCAACTGTCACCAAAGTATGAAAACACCGGCATAGTTTCAAGGTGGCTCCAACTAACACCACGCATCGTTATTTGTCTTTCAGCTTTCCAGATAAAGGTTCCATTCTTCTGTCAATAAAATATCAGGAAATAGTAAAAAAATAAAATAAAATAAAAAAAGTCCAGTGAACCGTGGACAATCACACAGCTTGGTTTGTTCAACCAGCCATTGTTTTAAAGATGAAGGAGGTTAAAGTAAAACCATAAGTAAGTTTCCATCCTCATGATAAATGTGTTATTAATTTATCAATAGGCTCACAAGCTCCCATATGGCTTTGTTAAATTCCTTTACCAAAAAATTCCTGAATTGAAACAATCATTGAAAATGCATTCATATGTTTGGCTTGATCTTGGTTGGTTTTATTTTTGTTGGGTTTTTTTAAAGTGAACTAAAGGAACTTGTCCCTCACAGCAAACACACAACCAAACTGTAGTGTCAAGACTTTACACCGCAGTTACTGGGGAATAATTAGTAATACTAGTTACAGCAGATGAAGTATGTTCATGCAGTGAAGGAGCAAGTTAAGTTGGGACCTCGTAATCAAAAAGGACAACAAAACAAGGACATATATATGTATATATATGTCCATATATGTACCTACTATCTTGAGTTCCGACTTTGATCGGTTCCGACAAATCAGTCGCAAGTCAGATTGGTCGTAAATCGGATCATATACAAACCGGCAGACACGAGGGTTATACTCTAGGACAGGGGTGCCCAATACGTCGATTGCGATCTACCAGTCAATCATGATCTACCAGTCAGTCGTGATCTAGCAGTCGATCACAATCTACCTGTCGATCACAAAGGTATTGTGTGTCTGCAATGTGTGTATTGTGTGTGAAGGTATTCTGCGGACCGGAGGCGTGAGGACCTGGTTCTGGTCCCCACACGTCTGGTCCACGTGCATGGAAGCCAAGTATAAACCTGTGTCTGATCGTTGTCAGTTCCTTTTGATTCTGTTGGTGTTTTGTGGAAAAACTTTGTAAATAGTCTTCTTACGTCGCTATGTCGGCGGGAAATGGCCCGACAATCACAAAAAATTGCGATGGTATCTAGTCACTGAGTGTGAGATGCTGGGACTACTCTCTTACGCACTGTGCTGCCAGTCTACGCCCGGCAGATACGTAACAGGCATCTGGTGGGCGTGGTCGGAAGTACAGGTGGTCATAACTCGCCTACGTTGTAACTTGGAT
>JAPTHA010000024.1:4505205-4516202 GCA_029814585.1 Gymnapogon annona
TGTGTGTGTGTGTGTGTGTGTGTGTGTGTGTGTGTGTGTGTGTGTGTGTGTGTGTGTGTGTGTGTGTGTGAAAAAACCCATCCAAGAACCTGATGAACTCCCACCTCTTATCTATCACTGGTACACACTCCAACCAGCTCCCTCCTCATGTTCACCACAGCATGACATTTGTCATGAAAAGCATACATGCAGTCACCTATGAGGATTAAATACAGGGCGGCACTCTATGTCATTTCAGCATCATCACTGTGATGTGTGCACGTGCAATAATCACATCACAGTTAGAGCCAGTGTGAAGTAGACAGCATGAAAATGAGCCAGGAGGGAAAAATGCAAAAAAAAATGAAGATCTGGTTGCAAGTTCTTGTATCTTTTACATCAAAGTATGTACAGAAGAAGGAAAAAAAACATCAATAGGAGCATCATGTAGCTCTAATGACAATGTGCTTTGGGCTTTTAACCATATAGTATGCCATTACATTAAACTCTTGTATCATTTCTCTGAGGACAACAGATTCTATAAGGTAGATTGAAAAACCACTTCCGCAGTCAAGCAGGTGTCAGCCGACAAGTGAGAAGGTCAGAATGTGAATGCACTCGTGTTGTTTTATTCATCTACAGGCACGTGGTGTCATGAAAAATGAATGGGCCTCCTCTCATTTACCCCAAAGCCTAAATGGAGGTTTAAACCTTGGCTGAAAAGGGAGAGTACGAGAGATAGAGGAGTAGAAAACAGATAGTGGAGAGAGATAAAATGAGACAATGGCACATACAAGAGGAAAACAAAAGCTGTCCAGTTTGGGTGTAAATTCACTGCAGAAACAGACACATTCATTATATCACACTTGTAATAGCAGGAAATATGCCCACGTCATAAAGAAAGATGCTGGTGGAGGGAAGGTTGAGATGTAATATGGAGTTCAACAAAAAAGGACATGACAGAGGAGAACGTCCACCTGATACCGAGAAAGAAAAACATTTTGCATGTCATAACAGTAGTGGGAAGGTGGGCGAGAGGAGACAGAGAGACGAAAGAAACAGTCTTATCAACAGCAGTTACTTGTGTTCATAGCTCTGCGCTGCAACTTTTCACCTCTGTTCTGACAACACCTGCATGGAGGGAGGGACCGGGGAGAGGAGGGAGGAGGGAGCGAAATCTGTTTTTCAGCGAGGATCTGTTCAGCTTAGCAACTCAGGCTGCTCAGGCCAAGGCAGGAGAGGGGGACGACTGGATTTAATAATGAAAAGAGGTAGCATGTGAATAAGACAAAGGATGAAACTGAGTGACAGGTCATGAAAGGAGTGATGTGATGGGACAGAAGACTGCACTGCACGCAATATATGCAGCGGTGACACGGTTACAGAACACGGATAAATCAATGACAGTCCATGATATAAATATCTGACCATGTCATTTATAAGAGCTATTCAAGGTGTATGAAATTAAAGACCTGCACTTCTCTGTCCACCACTGCCACCAACGCCTATATCTCCTATAGGCAGCTGACCGAGCCTGAACATGGATGTACACATGCTGTTGCTGCCTGGCAACCTGCCTGATGCAAGAGTAGCAGCGGCAGCACAGGAACATGGAAAGAAATCTAGATAGGCAGTAACAACTGCACTGCTCTGTAATCACAACCGAAGTGCTGGTGTTGCAGAAAGTAGCCACACAAACAGCAAGGATGTGCATAAAACACAAGAAACATAGCCAGAGATATAAAAAAAACATGTGAGTCAGTGAAAGAAGGCTGATGGCAGTCATTACAGGGCACAGAATAAACCCCACACTATGTTATATTGCACCTTAAGACGTATCAGAGACAAATATACCCAAATTGTAATCTGATCTGTCTGTATTACTGATCTGTCCGTATATCGATGACAGAATTCTACATTAATATTTAAAGCACAGCATAACTGTACGACCTGCAGCCACGCAGCATATAAGCATACTGACATAGTGACATTTCCCCCCTTTTCCCAAGACGTGCACTCCAGCAGGCATCCTGCAGAGGGTTACTTACTGAGCTTTGCTGCAATGCATGTGTTCCCCCACCACAAACAACCCCCACTCCATTTCAATCCACTCCATCACCTGTTATACCATACCTTATATGACACAGAGCTCTTTAAGGCGGCCAGCAAACAACACAGTCTCCAGGGTGTGAATCTTTCCCCTTTTTTCTGCGTTTCCTACTGCTGAGAACAACATCTGACAATGCATATGTCCAATGGCGACTGCGACTGCTCTCCCACCCGCCCAGCCTTGCTCACTTTTTCTCTCTGAAACCCTCCTTCGTTCTTTATCACTCTCTTTCGTGCTCTAGTGCAGTGGGCAGGGATGGGGAGGGGAGGAGTGTGCAGATTTACATGTGTGGTTGTCGGAAGGTGTTCAGCACCTTCCTCCGCTTTGAGACGATCACCTGACAGCTTCCCCACCTACAGTGGCCCCTATTTGTTGGCATGAGAACAGGAATGAAGACAGAAGAGAGTGCAGGGCGGAAAGGAGACAAAATGACAACACGGGGACAGAGGCGTAGCAGGCTGTGATGGAGGGTGATAAATGAAACGGCGAAGCGCTGTAGTGAGGGAGCAAAACCCTCCGGATGCTTAGTCAGCGCAACAATCACAACTCTGCCTCTTACGTTAAGCCATCGCTCTGCCTCCATCTTGCATCCAGACAGTTAAAGAGCAAAACAAACACCTCCTCAAACTAAAATAGGCAGCAGCCAGCAGCTTGCTGTGTGAGGCCTGAAGCAGATTCTGTAGTTGCCATAGAAACAGCCTGGTTGGGGTGATCAGGGGGCACAGGGAGGGCGATGATGAGATGCTACTGGTACTGATGGTGGCTTGGGACATGGGAATGGGACACAACTATTTGAACAGTAGTAAAACAGACCCCTACTGCAAAACAAACCCGTAGCTGTTTGCTCCCAAGTAAATATCTCACCATGCACTGGTTGTCCTTTACCTCCCCTAATTACCAACACGCACCGGTCATAATCCACAATATATTTATAACTTACCTTATAATTTTTTACTTGTTAGTCAAGTGAGTTTGACTTTTCTATGTATCTATCTATCTTTAGTTGATTTTTACTTTGCTGGAATTTGAATCTCTGAAACACTTTTTGACTATGAATACCAGAATACATGGAAATCAAACTTGCATGCATACATAATAATGAACATGCATTCACTTGTGGGCAAATATGTCCAAATCAGTACATGTTCAAACTGCAAAACTACTACATCACACTTTATCCTTCACTTTACCAAGCATTGCAAAGCTGAACACAGATCCCAGACCTGACAATTTCACCTTTCTTTACTGCTTACTATGAAAAACCAAACGTCTTTGTAATAAATCCATAAAACAACCAAGTTGGGAAAGTTACTTTATCTCCATAAAATACATAATCCATACAAAGACACTTTATACAAAACCATGAGCTAAGTATGATGGGCCAGCTCAATAACACCATATCAAGACACCAGGGCAGGAGGCAAACACAAAGAGAGCAACTGGAGGGCAACCAAAGGCTGATGTAATACCATCCAGGTTATTCATTAACTCCCTGCATAACGTCACCTGTGGCCAAAGCCTTGAGTAGGCCAGTATAAATGTGGCTTTTAGTTTCATACAATGAGAGACATGGGCTATTTATTTAGACACAAGCAATTACATCACCAGAGCATCCACTGCACCTTCCGCTGTCTTTCAGGGTCTCTTGTGTGAACCTAGTGTTTTCATCCCTGTGCATGCAAACAGCAATGTTTACAGTTTTTATGGTTTATGTGGTAGAAATGAACCAAAATTGGTCACTTCAAAGAAGATCATCAAGCCAGTGTTAGGACAGATGACATATGACACACTCATAAGTTTACACTGTGACCAACACATAGACCACATGCACCTAGATATAGTGCAACATGCCTGCTTATGCAGCCTAAACATGACCTTTTTTCCTGATCAGGTTTTATTAGAGCAGCAGACCCCTCCTGCTTCTTAAAGTACCCACACTTCCTATGTTTAGTTGATATGTCAATCTTCATTCATTACTCTGTTAGAATTAAGAGTCGAGTGTGTGTGTGACAGACAGTGAATATATATTTAAAAACAAAAAAAAAAACATGCAACATAAAATGTGGTCTTCCAGCCTTCATGCATTTTTTTTTCTAAAATCAATATTAAATGGCCCGAGCGGAGCATTTGCATCATTACAATATAAACAACATCACCAGGTATAAAGCCATCTGGAGTTCTCGAATCAATACTACAATCCTCTACGTGGCTGCTGAAAATTGGGGCTCAAATAACAAACTGGGAATACCCGGGACTCCACCAATAACAATAATCACAACATAGATGCAAGTAGCAACTTACGTGGAAAAAAACCCCCCAAAACAAAACACAGACAATTTATTCTAAAATGAATTTTAATGTTGAAAAATTCAGACGTTTCAACTAGTGATAAGAGTGAGCGCGCAAACAAATAAATGGGACACGGTGGCCTGTTGGATAAGGTACAACAATAACAATGATGGAGGGTGAGCTTCCGTAGCGCACGAGAATAAACCGACCCAGATAAGAAAAGAAAAAAGCAGCCTAATGCGACAGTTGCACTATACCGTCGTTGTGTCATTTGCATTGTGTAAACTGCGTATGTATTTAAGCTCAAACGCTTTGTGCGCATTGTTGAAGTGGGACGCCTTCACCCCCCCGTGTTGTTATGACGCGTGGATATGTCCGCGTGCGAAAATGAGCCCCTCCATTGATGGGACTGACTGTAATAATAATAATAATAATAATAACAATAATAATAATAATAATAATACAAAGCAGAGCAGCAGTCGCAGCCTGCGAATTACAACAAACGTACAAAGATGCACTTTGCGCTTACCTTGACACGAACAGACGTCAAATCACAAAGCATGGCGTTCGTTTTTTTATTTTATTTTATTTTTTTCAAATTTCACTAACTAGTCGATACATTCAGCTCGGACGGGTTTAATTCCCATTATAAGGCGGGCGCGCACATGAAGGGTTGGGGGCGGGGGGGAGGTGCGCGAGCGCTGACGGACTGGTTGCGGCGGCGCGCGAGGGAGATGGAGGGGGGCGGTGGTGGTGGTGGAGGGGTGTTCTGCCGCTAATGTAAGCTAGCTCTTCTGGGTAGCAACACACTTCCAATAACAGAACAAAATGTCACTCACAGACGCTCAGGTGCTCACCTCCGGCTCCCTGCGGGTGGTGATGATGGCTCCCGTGCGCGGGGGAGACTCCGCTAAGGTCTTCATCGGAGCTGTCCGGTGTTTACCTGGCGGACACTACAGCTGACAGAGGGTGACAGCGCCAGGAGGAAAACCAAGAAAAAAAAAAAAAAAAAACGAGACATGAAAGCGAGGCCAGAGGATAGTAAGTGCGTCTGTGGCGCGTGAAACTGAACGCGTTTTACGTGGTTGGCTCGTGGGGAGGTAGATTAGTTTAGCCTTTTTCTCGGTTAGGGAGCTAAAACGGGTATTATGTAGGGCTATGTGTGTGTTGGGGAGGAGGAGGAGGGGTGGTGGTGGTGGCGGTGGGGGGGGTGAGTTACAGGAGGTGCACTTTAGCACTTTCATGAACTAAAGCGGTGAGGTCATGGTTCAGAGGCGGAAAAAAAAGAGAAAAATATGAGGTTGACGTCACCTCTAGCCAATCACAGGCGACGGCTCTGGGGCTCGGTGACGTCACCGTCCTGATCTGCGGATTTACGGAGCAGTCCGTGTTTTTAAAGGAGACGCAGTCTGCGAGCCGCATGCGCAAAGTAAAAGCACGCGAATAAATAAACACGCAAAAACTTCATCATTTTGTTTCTGATTTTTGCACTACTTCTAATGGACGTATAATTAACATATTTCAATATAAAGGGTACATTAAAGCTGCAGCGCTTCATGGTTGGTAGTGTAATTCATAAAAAAAATTCTATACATTCATATACTGAGACTTGCTGAAAGTCACATGATCCAAAACTTTCTCTGGCAGCCGAGGGAATTCATTCATTTAATCACAAGCCAATTCTCCATTCTTCAAGGCATGCATGAAGTATTCATCTGAGTTCTTTGTCTTTTTCCCTTCCGAGGTCGCCACAGAGAATCCAATTCGCATATTTGATTTGGTAGGAGTTTTTACATGGGATGCCCTTCCTGACACAACCCTTTTATTAATCCCAAATGTACTTTTTTAAAAATCTCTCAGCCTATTGAAATGATCTTACCTCTAATGTATGGTAGATGTTTTAGCCTATTATAGACTTTAAAAAAAGAAAAGAAATGCTTTCGCAAGAAACCTTTTTAATTCTTTCCACCATTCAAGGACATGCACCTTAATGGGTTAATGGTTCAATCTAAATGACCCCTTTGTTGTGAATGTGAGAATTAATGGTTGTGTGTAATTGTCAACATTTGACAACATGTCTAAGGTGTACCTTGTTTGTGTTTTTTTAAGGATTACATCACAAAAATGCTCACAGGTCACTTGCAGACATTTGGGCGTCATGTCTTGCTGATGTTAGATGATGTTTACACCAGGTACCACTCGTTTCAGAATAGAAAACAGAGGCTACAATTTTCAAAAGCTCACAAAAATTAGATGAAATATTGGTTTGATTTTTTTGGTCTCAGTTTCAACATTCATATCGCACGGTCAGATTTTGGCCATTAAATCATGGATTTATCCTGCACATATGGTTCAAGCTGGTCAGAGTGGTGTAATAGCAGGGGGCTATTTTCTTGTCAGACCCCTTGGGCCCCTTTATACCAACTGAGTATCAGTTAAATGCAACAACATACCAGAGTGTTACTTGTGACCATCCCTTTACAGCCAGTGTACCCATCCTCTAATGACTGCATTCAGCACCATGTCACAATGCTCACATCAGCTCAAATTGGTTTCTTGAACACAACAACGAGTTCACCGTCCTCAGACAGTTTCCACAGTCAGAACATCTCAATCAAATATAGCACATTTAGAATGTGGCAGAACGGGAGATTTGCATTACGGATGTGCAGATGATAACCCTTCCAGCTACCATGTGATGCTGTCATGTCAACATGAACCACACTCAAAGGAATTTTTCCAGCACTTTGTCGAATTGAAGACACGAAGAATCAAGGCCACTCTGAATGCAAAAAGGGAAACAACCCACTATCAACAATCTGACCAGCAGATGTGTAGCCTATTCATCACAGACATTACTATACAGCTATCTCTAATATGCTTAATTAAATGGTCTAATATTAATGTAAAATGATCAGAATGTACTCACTGACCTTTGATTTTTTTTCTAATCTTACCAGAAAAGCACAGTCTTATGATATTTCTTTTTCCATTATTTATTTCCATGCATTTTCATTCGTTTATTGTCCATAAATATATTTCCACTACCTTCACTTGCACACGATCACCTCAAACATACGGAGTGTGGAATATAACATCAGTGATACTGACTAAATACAACTTGCTTCATCATCTGAAGAGGTAAGATGCTGGAGTGGTTTCTATACATGTGCATGTAAAAAAATAAAAAAGAGGGAAAAACACCAAATTCTCTGAATGAATAATAAACCATTCTGATATTAAATTGTTTGAGTGCATTGGACGTAAACTGTTAGAATAAGTGTATGTTGGTGGTTTGACGTTAAGATCATCTTTCCTTTGTTTGGTTGAATGTCTTTATTGTGTCTCCCTCCTATCAAACTGTATCATTGAGTCAATAAATGAATGCATGTTACTGGTGCAGACAGCAATGCGTGCAAATACGTTGCGTATACTGACGTCTAGTGGCCAATATGAGTAACTGCAGTCTGTTGTGGAGGCTGCGAGTCAGATCTTTACCACAACATGATGCTATTTACACACTTAACTCAATCAGCATCAGATTTCTCAAATCGTAGTCTGTTCCTCCTCACATTACAGAAATAAAAATAAAGAAAACTCAACATATCATTTCCATTTGTGAGGTGTGTGTTTGTGTGCAATTGACGTCATTTAGAAAAAATAGCAACACATCTTCATGAAAATCTACCTTTATTTGGATGCAAAACTCACAACTTAAAGCAATACTGGAGCAGAGGAGAGGGATACTGATTTGCTGGTTGGTTGTACGTATTGACTGTTTGGCTATTTCATTTCCCCCCACTTTGGTCATCGGAAGAGAGGACCACAAAGCATCGAAAACTAGCGCTAAAAATAAAAGCTTTTCAGTCAAGTACACTGGACATTATCAGAGGATTATGTCAAAAAGTTCTGACTATAGGTTGTAGCTTTTCATTTCAATCCCACTCCTGTGAATAATCTAAGCGGTCGTTTTGGCAGTTTAATTTGCTCTGTGACTTGTTATTCATGAACTGTTCCAAGCCCACATTGATTTCATCCTCTGATAATGTTCACGACAGTTGAACTGACCCGTTATGTCAAGACAGAAGTTGTTAGAGTTTTATTTTTGTTACATAGAAAACTGTATTCACTGTTTTAGCTGCCTAACACATAGCAATCATTTCTCATGTTGTCAACTGAGAGTGGCCTGGAGTCACAGATGGAATAGAGTAGGGACTGTAAAAACTCAGTCTGAGGTAAAATTCTCCAAGAAAACCATAAAAACATACACAGAAAGCAAAGCATATTAAAGCAAAGCCTAAAGGCATAAAGTAATAATACTGAAGACTAAACATAATTTCTTTTTTTTTCTGTACTGTAAGGTAACTTAGGTAGTTGTCACATTTTGTTCTGTCAAATCTTGCAATATAAACCGATGGTTTGATCCACAGTATGAGCTACATTCCATCATGGTGTAAACAGAAATATACACAAGGCATCTACTCGAAAGGATTGTATCAAAATGTTCTAAAAATATCTCTGGTTGGTTTCACAAAAGCAAACTGTATCAAAAGCATTGGCCGAGAGCAAGCAATATAATAGGCTTAAACCTTTTTACACAACGAAAAGCGGGACAACCAATCACGTCGCTTGATTGTGGACCTATAAAGTCCCATACGGCACATGCAATCCATTAAACTCAACACAATCAAAAACACAATACGGGGGGAAAAAAAGAACTTTTACAGCTTAACATCAGAGAGAGAACCATTGTTGGTCTATTGTGCTTCATACAGATTAGGCCTGGCCTGTCTATACAACAATCATGGGCTTCTTACTTCACAGATGTGTTCAAGCTACTGTTGAGAAGCAGAGGCATCAGAGAACGAGTATCACCGAGAGCGACAAGCCTGGTACGTGACTTTATTTGTACTTTTTCAACCACTTCTTATCAATTTATAGTGCTACTTTTTTTTTTCCTTGCACCTCACTATATTAGAGTTCTTTATGCGGTCAAGTCAGAAAGAGCAAATGATCTGGTGTCAGATTCTCTCGAGGTCTGCATTGATTTTTCTGATGTTGCGGTTCTATTTGTGGACTCCATCCTCTCAGCGGTGCTGGCTCTGTGACGCCTCTGAGTGTACGTCTATGTGGCCTTAATGCAAGAGTTGTTTACTGTAAACATCATGGGCCATGAGGACTGCACAGGCAGCATGGTAGGACTGTAATACTGTAGATTGCACAGAAATCCTGATTAGTTAATTAATAACCTAATTGATATACATTCCTATGTTCCATAACATTGCACATGCCTTTAATGAACACGTAGCACCATGCAACCTGAAGATGAGGTGGCTCCTGAATGCATCGGTAGTTGAAACAGGCCTTTTTTTTTTTACATTAAAAGTAAAAGTCAATAAAGGTCAATGAGGAAAAAAAAAAGTGAATATATATTGAGTGTGAGCTTTTCTAGTGATATAGAGTTAAATATTAGGCTGGCATTTGATCATTTCTATAGATTTAAATTATGCTGGCACTTATGCTGTAAAGGGCCCTTACAGACACTAAATTTGGGACTCTGAGCTAGCAGTTCATCTTTAAAGCAAATGGAAATCGCTGCAGTCGAGCTGATTATTTCAGCTCCAGTGTAACATTTTCATAACACTGTATGTATCCACCGGTGGTATTTTATAAGACACTCATTCCAAGCTCTCAGTGAGGCCCTCATGACAAAGACTTGGTTACAATAATATGATGGAAAAAAAAAAAAAACTCAGCAGCGCAAATAAACTGATGTCAGGAGTGCAGGCTTGGATTATTTTAGGTCTGACAGTTGTGAAGATTTTTAAGGGTAGCAGGTGGGGTACGTGAAGAGGGGGTTCGGGGGGGTGGGGGGAGGACTATCTCAAATCCTACTTCCTTAGTTTTAATCTGCAGAAAAACATACAATAAGCACAAATTCAATGTTGACTGGTCAGTCCTGTCAGAATGAGCCTGTCTTGAGTGTACAAATGAATGACTTGAACTTGTTAAAGGGTGACGTTGTGATGATGCTAGGTACAGTGGTGTGTACCGCCAGAGGAGGTACAGTGTACAGTGGTGTGTCTCGGTCTGGGTGTGGTTGGAGCGCTCACTCTACTCCTCAGCTGTGTGAGACAGTTGCTTCTCGAACAGACTGAGGACGTGATGCACAAACTGGTACTGCTCACACGTCTGGATCATCCCGCCCCTGAGGAACGTACAGCAAAACACACACACACACACACACAATGAGGTTACCTTCATTCTGCAGGCACTTTTAAAGTATGCTAGTTTGGTGCATTCGTCATTGACAGTAATGTGTGCATTCCATTATAGTGTGTTACATGGAAAACAACAAAAAGTGAAAGTATAAAGTGACTTAAGAAAATTAAATTTGTTTCACCTTATTATAACATTAGACTCGGGTGTCTTCAGTTTTGTAATAATAATCATCCACAGATATGCCAAATTTTAAATGCATCTGCCGTGATATTTTGTTGACTTTGTAAATTACACTGAGCCATGTGGGAAAAAAATCTATATTAATTCTTCACCAGTTTCTATTAATGTATTAGGATGTATGTATTGTGAGATATTTTTATGACATTTAGTGGTGAAG
>JAPTHA010000024.1:4524478-4539029 GCA_029814585.1 Gymnapogon annona
TTCTTTTTTCTTTTTCTCTTAATTCCTTATTTTATATATTTATACTGACATGGAGCAACTGCATACTAACAATTTCCCTCTGGATTAATAAAGTATTCTGATTCTGATTCTGATGATTCAACAGTTACATCAACATGTCCATTTGGAAGAATGTAGTGGTTAAAGATGATGAAAGGAAATTTTGCTTGTTTCTCTCAGGAAAGTTACATTTGTTTAATTGCTATGAATAAGCCATGGAGAAAAAATGAATTGTTTCAGTAGAGAATGGCTTACTGTTTCATTACAGGTCATTAAAAAACTAGAGTTTATAGTTTGGCCATAAAACAAAGTATTTCTTCTTCTTCATCTTCTATTTAACATTTTGTGAATGAAAATCTCTATAGTCAAGGTTTAATCAGACCTTTAATAAACAATCAATGTCGATGGTGATCTCGCTGAAGAGCTGATGTCTTTGTACACAGTTTCCCACAAAGTTGCAATTAAATATTTTTTAACTCTTAGCTTGAACGTATTGTGACAATGTGATTTATTCTCAGTGCATTAAATTGAACCAGGACACAGTATGGAACCAGCGTCTGTCCTCAAAGGCCAGTGACAATGACACTGACAATAAAGGAAGTCTAAGTCTAAGTCTAAGTCTAAGTCTGTGTCTGACTGTGTGAGCATCGACGCTCTCTGACAGAATAATTTCTAAAATCACAGAAACGACACGGTTCTTCCATTTCATTTTGTTTTTGTTCTTCAGACGTACTTTGACCTCGTGTTGTACTCACTGGGTAAGATGGTTTTATAGCGGTTCTTTCTCACAAGCCCTGGGTAGTTGTACTCTTTAGGGTCCACAAAGTTCATGGGAGTTTCCTGTTAATGGACAGAACAATAGTAACAACAGTCAGCCCAGGAACCAATCAGGAGCAAGTGCACACACTATACAAAAAAAAAAGACAGAAGAAAAATCTAAAAATATCAAGTCACCCACTGCCCCTGACAGTGAAGTCATCTTAAATCTGTGTGATTGACGGACCATATTGGATACAACGTGTGTGTGTGTGGGTGTGTGTGTGTATGTGTGTGTGTGTGTATGCACATTCTTCTGCCTGCCAGACGTCGGATTCCTTTGTGGGTTTTCATATGCAAATACGCCTGTATCTATTCTCCCTCCGCCCACTTACAGGCAATGGAAAAGTTTACGGGCGTGTGCAGAGCTCCACAGTGTGTGTGTGTGTGTGTGGGTGTGTGCATTTGTGTGTGTCTTTTCCGGTGAGTCTCTGTTCACTCCTGCTGCATCTATCTGTTCATCTAAGGCGTGTAGGTGGGCGAGTCGCTGCTGCTGCCGCTCACATAGAACTCCGCCTGCAGGCCCTGGTCGTCCATGGCCCGTTTGTGCAACATGGCGGGGGTCAGGACATGCGTTCCCTGTCGGAGGTACTCCTGGGCGGACTGGTCTCTAGGGGAGAGCTGGGCCCCGTAGCCGTACGGCTCTGTGCAGCCCGGCGTGCACATGTCCAACGTCAGGGACACGTTGGAGCCCCTCCTGGTCCACACATACACAAGACCACAAACACATATGAACATCTGGAATGCTCATGCACTCAATCGTTATCATCATCGTCATCATCAATATGAACATGTGTGAAGCTGATACAGTCGATCACTATCATCATCAATATGAACATCTGTGACGCTCATACAGTCAATCAATATCACCATCATCTTCATCAATATGAACATCTGTGAAGCTCATACAGTTGATCAATATCATCATCATCATCAATATGAACATCTGTGATGCTCATACAATCGATCAGCATCATCATCAATATGAACATCCGTGACGCTCATACAATCAATCAATATCATCATTAATTGCCATTTGATTTGATTTCTTGTACTCTTTATTTCCGTACTTGTTCACCTCTGTTTATTCAATTCTGTTGAAATGTCATTTCTTGTACTTTTATCTTGTTGAACTTTTATTAATCAGCCTGGCAAGGTTATTAAAAACCTCGGTTTTAAACCTTTTGATGCAATTTTGTTGAAATTTCACTTTATTTCTTCTACTTTTAACGTAACTTTTATTAATTGTTTAATTATTTTATTAATTGTTTTATTAATGATTAATTAAAGGCGACTAATGGTAGAGTGGCTCAGTTGGTAGAACCAATGGGTTCGAATCCTGGCTCCAACTCTCCACATGTTGAAGTGTCCTTGAGCAAGACACTGAACACCTAAATTGTTCCCAGTGGAGCCTGGCAGCGCCTTGCATGGCAGCATCCGCCATTCACCCATTCACTAGTGTGTGAATGGGTGAATGTGAGATCAATGTCCATCCGGCCTTAAATGTGTGGAAAAGCGCTATATAAGTGCAAATCATTTACTACAATTCCTGAATGAAAGGTGCTATACAAGTAAAGTTTGTTATTATTAGGATCATCATCATCATCAATATGAATGTGTGTGAAGACTGGGGGGGACCAGACCAGACCTGGGTGGTGGTGGTGGTGTGTGAGGGGGGGGTGCTTTTACCCAGAACTTTGCTTGAGTATTTTCCTTTAATTCTATTTTTTCAGTGACCATATACAAACTTACTGATCTACATTTGTCTCAACTTGAAAGATTTTCTCACAATGCATATAAAGAGCTTAAAAACCTGACATATTATGAATTAATATATTATAACATATAATATATACATATTTTTTTCATATTTTCAATTGTGTTCTCACATCAAACGTGTAGGTTACAAATTGTTTCTTTTTACACTACTAACAAACACTTTTAGAACGTGTAAAAATGATGTATAAATTGAGTGCAACTATTTTTTCTTACAGCGTTTTAGTGTAAAACATCTCTAGACTCCAGTTATTCAAAGGTGAAGTTTGCCATTATCGTAGTTATTTTAATATTTTTAAAGTGTAGTCAGTATTTTCGGAAATTCTCTGCAACAGCTGATCAAGTTATTCAGAATAATAACCTGCAGGGTTATTGTGACATGACAGACCTTTACTCTCTCCTTATTTCCTTAATTTTACCAGAATAATGAATGAATAATTGTATAACTTATGAAATGATATCATTAACAGTGACACTTTGGGGAATTGCGTGCTTTCAATGGTGATTTTGCCAACAATGCTTATATTTTTACATTAAAGCTGTAGTGTATAACAGTGTAATATATTCACTGAAGTCAAAGGTCTACACACTTCTGGTGCCGGTATTGATATGTAAGGAGATAAACACACATCTTCTCCTTGTGTGCTGCGCTCACACTCCCACTCTGACCTTTCTTGAAGCCCCACTGGAGTGACAGTGAGGGTCGCGGCGTCGCCCTCCGTCCTGGTGTCAGTGCTCATGTCAAAGACCGGTGTTTGGGGCACTGGGTCCAGGTCCAGCAGGTCTTCTTGGGCGTCCGTCCACTCTGACAGGGTGAAGGAGGGCTGGCGGCTCACGGACTGACGCCGGTCACCCATGTCCTTTGGTAATGGTCCCGAAGACCACAAGCCACTGCCGTATCGCCATTTACACACCATGTGGATGACCTGAGCCGATGAAGAGACAGAATTAGGATTGCATTGTAGGGGCGGCAGTGGCTCAGCTAGTAGAGCGGGTTGTCCAATGGCTGAAGGGTTGGTGGTTTGAATCCTGGCTCTGACTGTCCACATGTTGAAGTGTCCTTGAGCAAGGCACTGAACCCTACATTGCTCCCATTGTAGCAGCCGCCCACTGGTGTGTGAATGGGTAGATGTAAGGTGTTTTGAGTACCATAATATGTGTAGAAATACATTATATAAGAGAAGGCCATTTATTCAGATTTTTAAAATCTCATTCACTCACTAATTTTCTGAACCCGCTTCATCCTTTGCAGGGTCACGGGGGTCACTGGAGCTACTCAAGGGGGAAGGCGGGGGGCACCCTGGACAAGTCGTCAGTTCATCGCAGGGATCATTCACACACATTCATACTGAGATGGGCATGGCGAGTGAAGTGTCTTGCCCAAGGACACAACATCACATGATCAGGAGAGAGCGGGAATAGAACCGCCAACCTTTCAGTTATTGGATGGCCTGCTCTACCACCTGAGACATGGCCGCCCCATTTATTTTTTTTTACATCTTTTACATTTTTGTATTCTGATTTCATAAATGTCTATATTATTCATAAAGTGAATACATAACTGACCAGCTGTTCAATCTGCAAATAACTCACATCAGCTTCAAACTGAGGTGCGTTTCAATGTCACATTAGCAAACTCCCAAAACCATATGTTAGTCATGTAGAGATGAGCCCGTGCTGCTGCTCTGATTCACAGTGAAACACTAACAATAGACTCAGTGGTTTGATGATGCAGCATGGGATCATGGGAACTATTTTCTCCATCGCTGCCAATGAAACCCTCTGATGTGACTCAGACATGTTTACAAACTGTGGGGATGTAATGTTTCATTCATATGTCATTCCACGATATATATTCACATTGTCATGTCCTTCTGTTGAAATATTACGTGGTTGTTAGACAGGATGGTCCTGGGCTCTGAGAGCTGCTTTGTGGAGCGTCCTGGAGTTCTTATGCTATAGATGACAGACAGTAAAAATACACAACTAAGTATAGTGCAGCATGAGCCAAGACTATGGAATTACAATTCAGAATGACATTAGAGAAACCAGCTAGCTGAAAATACTTTAAATCAAATTAAAATATTTTTTTTATTTTCATTGGCCCTTTAAAAGGAGATTAAAAATGGGATTACAAACATTAACCCAGACTGTCTGCAGTCTAATTTATTGAAATTCTATAATTTCATGCATGGTCGATTGTTATTACAAATGTATGTTTTTATATTTACATTTTTCATTTTGTTTCATAATTGAATTATTAATTAAAGTAATTAATTCAAAATAGTTTCATTCTATTTTTTATTTCCCTCCTTGTGGATGAATATAGTTCTATTCTATTCTATTTCTTGTACTTTTATCTTGTTAGCTTTTAATAATTAGTGTGTAATCATGTATTAATGTATTTATTATTTCACCCTGGGCTTAAGCCTTTTTTATGGAAATGTAATTTTAAATTTTAAGTGATGTGAAGCACTTTGGGCTCCAGTTCTTGTATGAAAGGTGCTATACAAATACAGTTTTATGATGATGATGAGTTCTTTCAACTTTTTCCCTTCTGGAGTCGCCACAGCAAATCCAAGTCACATTTTTGATTTGGCAGGAGTTTTTACATTGGATGCCCTCCCTGACACAACCCTTGTATTTATCCGGCTTGGGACCGGCACAATCAGATATTGAGGCTACAGTTGTAGGCAGCAGCGTGAAGGGTCTTTCCGAAGGATCCACACTGGACGCTCATCCTGGGAATCGAACCCAGGATGAGCCCAGTGCACTGGCCCGGTGTCTTACCAACCGAGCTATCCAGCCGCAAGTACAGTTTTATGATAATGATGATTATTTATTAATAACAATTAATAATAATTATTATTATCACCTACCAGTTCCCCGCTGGATAGCTCAGTTGGTAAGGCACCGGGCTGGTGCATAGGGGACCTGGGTTCAATTCCCAGTATGAGCGTCCAGTGGGTTGTGTCAGGAAAGGCATCCAACATAAAAAAGATAAAAAATGCCATGTCAAATATGCGAATTGGAGTGACTGTGGCGACCCCAGAAGGGAAAAGGCTGAAAGAAATCATCATTATTATCGTTTACTAATACAATACAATTTTACTTTAACAAAAGAATGTTCATCTGGAAATTACTTAATTAAGTTTTGATCTTTTCCATGTTGATTTGATAAGAATTTATCTTAGGTATCAACCAAAAATAGCCTGAATGCAGAAACATAAGCCTTATAATTGAAGGGAAACACTGTATAAAGAAAATAGACAGAATTGACAGATTTCTCCATATCTCCACATTTTAGAAACTGGTGTCAGATACAGACAAGTCAACAAAGTAGTCTGCATAGGCTTTGTATTTTTGTTTTGTTTTGTTTTTTTCCAGCAGTTTCGAGTAGGAAACGCAAAGTAGTAAATAAGTATTTTTTTTAACGGTCATGTTTCAACTGTTAGCGGTTAGCAGCAGAAAGCGCTATGCTAACAGTGGCTGCAGACTTTTTCACTGCCGTTTCTCTCCGAAGGATGCATTAACGGCCCCTCGTTATCTTTATCATCTCTGGGACTTTAATCATGTCTATGTGGTTCATGTTGTGCAAGAATTCAATTTGTTTTGTATCTATTCTTTTCTCTTTTTTTCCTACTCTTTGTATTACGTTGCTGTGTGTGAAATTTCCCCCTCGTGGGACTAATAAAGGTATATTCAATTCAATTCAAAGCCACAAATACACATTTAAAGCTTTAAATCTGTAATGATGTCTGTCAATGCTTTTTTTTTTACCATGACAACACATATGGCGATGCCGATGCCCGCCGTGCCGTGGACGATCCAGTTGTGCTGGTTGGTGTTCAACACTTCCCTCATCAACACCATGGACTGATCAGAGCAGAGACACACACAGACAGGAACAGGCGTTTAGACAAGTACAATCACACATTTAGGTTTTTTTTTTTTTTTTTTCATTTTTCTTCCAAGACAAACAGAAACAGCTCCAAGTAACTAACACTTACGTCCACTCCAAAAATTGGGTGACAAGGTAAAATGAAGCCAAGGTAGAAGTCGATGACCTGCAGAGCTTTATAGATGGAAGAGAGGGGTCCATTTCCTTCCAGCACAAAAAACACCCAGTACCCCTGAGAGGAGAGAGTGAAGGCAGATTGTGAATGCGCACGCCGCTGTCATTCATGCACGCACCAGTTATCAGGCAGGGCTGTGGCTGCTCTCAGGTGAAAAAGCGAATAGAGAAGAAAAGAAAATGGCCTATTTCACAGGCATAAAAAATATGGAAATGGACCACATGCAGTCTGGTGTCATAATCAGAGCCACGGCTAGAAGAGTCGGGTTTTTTTTGGTTTTTTTTTCACAAATGGAAATGTTGCACCTGTTCTTTTTTTTTTGTCAAATGAATCAAACATGAAGTCAACAGAGAAAGAGAGAGAGAAAGAGAGAGAGAAAGAGAGAGGAAGAGAGAATGAATACTAAAAAGCCATTCGGTTTTAAGAGAAAATCTGAATAATACCAGAATGACATGTCATGGATACAAACCAAAGACATACTGTACTGGGTGCATTAGTGTTTGGGAGTCACATGTGACGCTGCTGTTGCACATGGATTGTCCAAGTAAAAACTTTAAAGACGATTAAAAGACGTGAACCTCTGAACACACGTACCGTGACCTGTGACACCACAAAGAGCGCCGCCCAGCAGTGGATCTCGATCACCAGCGCATACACCTTGTGCAGGAACACTTCCTCCCCCTGAGAGCTTTGGCCCTCGGTGGCCCCGGCTTTGCGTTCATCTTTTTTGGAGGCTCTGACGGGGTATTTGTCGGTCTTTATGGGCTCATCCAGCCACACCGGGTCCTCGTCAGGCCTCAGGAAGATGGAATCCTCGGTGGGGGAACGGGTGGAGCTGCTCAGACGGCGGGTCATGGTCCCCCTAATAAATGAAGCTCTCCTGTGTTTAAAGGTATTTGGAACATCAACCCTTGTGTTGAAGTTGGAGAAAACTCTCATTCACACTCATAAACTGAACTCAGCGATGTCTCCATGTTTATTCTGTGGACGTGTAAGGGTTAAGTGTAGATAATGTGCGCTCGCATTTGTGTCTGTTTCGTGCTGTAGGTTGTTGATGTCAGTTCATAGCATTTCTACATTAAATGGAGCTGCTGTTGCTCAGTTAAAAGAACTTTTTTTTTTTGCGGATGAAACTAGATTTTTTTTTTTTATAGAATATTTTATTTCGGTTTTTCATTAGACAATATTACTGTTACATCGAACACAAACCAAAGAAAAATAAAACAGGATAAAAATAAATAAATACATTTATTAATTAATTAAAAATGTAATTAGATCAAAATAACACATATAGTTTTCTAAGTAGAAATCATTGCTTTGTAAATTTAGAATTAATTAAAAATATAATTAGATAAAAAAAAATACATGTAGTTTTATAAGTAGAAATCATTGCTTTGTAAATTTAGAATAAATTAATCAATTAACACACAAAAAAAGTTTTCTAAGTAGAAATCACTGCTTTGTAAATTTAGAAGACCAATAAATTAAACAAATGAGACAAAAAACAAATACATGCAAATCGCATAAACAGAATCTTTAATTTAAAAAAAATCAGGAGTAAAGACTGTCTTTGCTATCAATGTCAGTAAGTCTGACTTTTCTCACACCTTCTATATGCACTAAACACCAGAACAGCTCCTGCTGCTCTGACAAGATCCTGTACAAAAAATAAAACAGGTTCAAAGTTCAATAAAAAAAACACACACACAAAAGAAAAAAGTTTTTCCACTCACAAGGACTTTTTGTAATCGAGTGTAATTTTCACTCATCACATTTAGTATGTAGAGCAGGAAGCTAAGCCCAACCACGCACTGATTTCAAGTTCAGTGGTGTGTGTGTGTGTGTGTGTGTGTGTGTGTGTGTGCGTGTGTGTGTGATTGTCTCTGTGTTTTGAAATGAGCGTGTGTATAACAGAAAGCGTCGCGCTTAATGCCACAGGCCTATTCAGATGTATAGCTAAGCAGTTTTGAGTGACTCTCATCTCCGGATCCACTTGTCTCCCTCGGATTGGACTCTATTGTGTAAACGCTCAAGTGTGAGTGTATATGTACACGTGTGTGGGTGTGTGTGAGTGTGTGTGTATGTGTGTGTGTGTGTGTGTGTGTGTGTTTTGCCTGTGTGTGTTTGAGAGAGAGAGAGACAGAGTGTGAGTGGCTCTATTGTGGAGAGATGAGTCAGGGGTAGCGTGTTTACAGCCCTGTCCGTCACCTTGGCAACAGAGTGGCTCTCATCCCTCTCATACGTCCTGAGCATTATCATCTACCGACAACACACACACACACACACACACACACACACACACACACACACTGTGTATCAGTCAGCAGTGTATTCAAAGCCCTTTTCCGCCCTGCTCTTTTGTCCTTCAACCATTAATAAAGGTGTTTTGTACATTGGCTGATTACTGCCACGTGGATGGAGTGGATGTGTGAATGCGGGGGCCCATGGAAGTGGTGGTGTACTGTTGCGTACATATCACTTTTTTCTGAATGTGTTGCTGGTGTCTAAATTTGTCATGAGTGTGTTTGGAACATCTTTTCATCAATGACTACTGACCAAAAATGTGGAAAAAAAAATCAAACTGAATTGCAAAAAAAATATATATATATATATACTGTATATATATATATATAAACACACACACAATGCCCGGCCTGTCACGTGACTCCCCTGTGATAGACGGCAGGGAACTGAGGAGGGAGATCACATGATCAAGTTAAATCCAGTATCCTGTGGCAACCAGCCGTTGTCAGTCATCGTGCGGCAGAGTCCTGAGTGGCAGACAATAGGTGAAAGTTGGGTTTTGTTCTTTTTTTACAAATCAGAGAAAAATGAAATAATAACAAGTAAGAATCAGTGGAGTCAGGTTGACTGGAAAAAAACCCTAGTTGTGCAAATGAACCCCTAGTTACTCATATGCACCCTTAGTTGTGCATAAGGACCACTAGTTGTGCATATGGACCCTTAGTTGTGCATATAGACCCTTAGTTGTGCATATGGACCCCTAGTTGAGCATATGGACGCTGCATAAACAGTAGACATGACTCCAATTCAACCGGTCACACTCTGACAGAGTTAGTAATCCTGTTTGATCTAAAGATGGATCGGAGTAGCACCCTTGTAAGCTCCCAGCTGTGCTAGCATGAGTGGAAGATGGTGATGTAAGGTGACACAGTAAACTGTCAATACGTCTTCTTCTCTCTCTGTGTCTCTGCTCGTCTTCCTCTGTCAGGGACGACTCCAGGCAGACAACCCAGACACCCTCACAAATACATTCAGATTGCTCCGGTCGAATCAGTATGCATGAAGTCAAGCCTTCTCTCCTCTTCTCCTCTCGTCATCCCCCCCACCGCCACCACACACACTCACACACACTCACACACACACGCACACACACATGCAAACCCACCCATACTACACTCCAACCCACCTCCTCCTTCTGTGCCGGTGGACCCTGTTGAACGAATGGAGCGAGCTCAGCTGAATATGAGACCACACCAGAGGCGAGAACTATTTGTGTGTGTGTGTGTGTGTGTGTGTGTGTGCGTGTGTGTGTGTGTGTGTGTAAGTGCAGGTGTTGAACAGAGAGGAGCTGCTTTGAGTCCTTTTCTATCTCTCTTGCTTGCTGCGAAGGTGGTTTTGAAGTGATGACGACAGTTAGCCAGGCCCGTCTCCATGGTAACGTGCATACATACAATGCACACAGGCATACTTACATACATACATACATACATACATACATACATACATACATACATACATACATACATACATACATACATACACACACTCAGACATAGAAAATGTATTGTAGAAGAGAAAATGGGTATGCTTCAGTTTGAACAGTGAATGGATAGGTGGACAAGTGGATGGATGGATGAATGGGTGGAAAAGCAGTTCTTTTTTGTGTGAAGGCTGTCTGAAGCAATGACGCAGTGAGGTTGGCGTTTTGGTAACTGTGGCAACTAACATACTGTAGTGTCTTCATACACACACACATACACACACTCATATGACATATTGGTAAAGCGGCATAAAAAAAAGCAAAAAAAAAAAGACAAACACATCTGTACTGGGAGTGCAGCGACAATATTCTCCTTTTTCCTGAAATTCCAGTCTCTCAACGCTTTCATATTTTTAAGTCAATATGTTTGTTTCAGTCTCTCACTTTGGCAACACGGTGTGTGCCTTTAGCTGTATCTTGAGTAATTCTGTGTTCTTTTCTCCATAAGTCACATGAAGATTATTAAAAGTCACCTCAGTCAGCGTCCTGTAGCAGACTGATATCCTTGTGTGTGTGTGTGTGTGTCAGGTCTGGTGCATCAGTGTCCAAACAAATCTTCAGCACTAACTGTTCGGGTATTATCTGACACAAACCCATACACACTATAAACTGATATACACTGGATTTCTTTCCCTGCATGTTAAAGCTGTAAATCAGAATGAGCTCGGCCGTGAAAAAAGATGAACCTGCATAGTTGAGCTATGAATTGGAAGTACTTATAAAACCTTGAAACTGCATCTCAGAGTCTTATCATTAATTGAATTAATACGATTATGATTATTGTTATTACTATTACTGTTACTCTTACTATTATTATATTATATTATGAAGCTCAGTTGGTTAGGCACCAGGCTGGTGCATAGGGGACCTGGGTTCGATCCCCGGTATGAACGTCCAGTGGGTTGTGTCAGGAAGGGCATCCAATTTAAAAACTGCTGCCAAATTAAATATGCAAATTGGATTCACTGTGGCGACCCCGGAAGGGAAAAGGCCGAAAGACATCATCATCATCATCATTATTGTTATTATAATTTTTTGTAGTATTAGTACTTTTATTAGCATTATTATTATTAAGTCATGTGTAACGTGACCAAGTGGATTCACAAATCCTGTCCGACCTGACGGCTGATTCGTCCTCATTCCTCACTGAAGGCCTACTGTCTTTGGGTCTATACAAACACCACCCACTCATTCTTCAAATAGAGTACGTGCGTACTATTTCCATTGATCTGCATCCTTTCAAAGCACCCGACATCCAGCTGAGTCGAAAACACTCCATAGAATTAACCTGTGGCCTCCGTCCCATGAGAAGGACAGCACAGGACACACTGAGAGCTCTCCCTGCAATCAGGAACAAAAGGAATCCACATGATCTGTTGTTTCTTTTCTTTTCTTTTTTTTTTTTCATTTTTACTCCTCTCCCTCTTTTTGTGACAGCTGGCTCATGGTTTAATGGATCGGCCTTCCAGCTTTCTTAATCTCGAAAATAATACAGCCCTATCAACATGTGTCTAAATCTGCTTTCCTGTTCTATTTTTACTCGCTCTCTGCTGTTTCACTCTTCCTCTCTCCTTCTCCGTCTTTCTCATGGTAACAAAACGTCAGGTGTAGCATCGTTTCCTGTTCCTGGGTGAATCAACTGTGTGTGTGCGTGTGTTTGTGAAAGTGCTCGTGTGGCAGCGAGACCAGGTAAGAGGATGCTCTTACTAAAAGTGATGATGGGATGGTAACGTGAGATATAGTCACGAGGGCCAAGACTTACTTGCCTCATCAACCTCTCACACACACACACATAGAATAAAAAATCCCATATAAACACACACAAAAGCTCCAAATGACCTTAAAATGAAATACCCAGCAGGACTGCGGCTTCCTCTTGTATATCACAGAGACAGATAATCAATCAGCTCTATTGTTTACATACACTCCTACAATCTCTGGCAGCAGCTCCGGGGACATTTCAAAGAGAAATCTCATTAACACACATATAAACTTACAATTCAGCCTAAGCTATACTGTATGAATAATTGAAATGTGCTGCATAGCGAATTGATTTACAGGCTGCTGGAGATAAATCTGGATGCCCGGTGACAAAGGATTGTGTTACGTGATTGCACTGCATCAAAACACCAGTGCAGGAATGGCATTCTCTGGCAGTCATTCATACTAAGACAAAACACCATTCATATCACGTACGCGGCTACGGTGAGCTAGAGCGACCACACAGTGCAGAGCTGGATGGATTAGTAATGAATCACCCAGGGAGGTGGACTGTTGCATCTCTCTCCGGTAACTCCCACATTGTCACATAGACATGATACAACACAGAGGGAATCAAGCCTCGGAGAATTAACGGACGGGGGAGAGAAAACACACAGTTATATGGGAGCGTCGAGCAGCTCAACCTGTTGTCTGATCAGTCAGTCAGTTTTTGATCAATGATCTGGAAATAAACACACAGCACACACACACACACACACACACACACACACATACACACATCCCCCTACCTTTTTTTTCTTTCTTTCTTTCTTTCTTTCTTTCTTTCTTTCGTTCTTTTTTTAAAACCAAGAAAAGCACATCAGCATCCACACCAACCATTCAGGGGCTTTTTTTTTTTTTTTGCTGAGGAATTGGTATTCACCTCATGTCGCACAGACGCGATAAGGGGGGAAAAGGGGAGAGACAGAAAGAAGGAGAAAAGGAGGAGGAGGAGGAGGAGAAGGAGGGCTGGAACAGTCACTCAGCCACAGCCTTGAGTCTGGTTTAGGATAAGTCTTCTTACCTGGCTGAGCCCGTCTTCACATCGCCATCTGCTGCTCACTCCCCCCCTGATGCCAAAATACCAGGAGCCAAACACCAACAACCAACGCCAATCCCTTTACTGCTCCTCTGTCTGGAAGAAGAAGGAGTGTGTTCGCATGTGAGGAGGAGACAGACCAAGAGAGAGGAGAGAGAGAGAGAGAGAGAGAGAGAGAGAGAGAGAGAGGAGAGAGAGAGGAGGAAAGGGGGAGAGGGAGAGAGAGAGAGGCAGAGGACAGGTTAGAATAGACAGAAATATGAATGTGGATGTTTGTGTCTGTGTCTCTGTGCGTGTGAGAGGGAGAGAGAGAGAGAGAGAGAGAGAGGTACAAAAGTCAGATGGGTTTTCTTTTGTTTGTATCCTGGAGGTGAGCGAGATCCACAGGCGGCAGCTTCGTCTAGGTATATGCAGCAAGAGGCTGTACGGTAGCCTTGGCAACAGAGCCAGAATGAGGAGAGCGCGAGCGAGGGAACGAGCTCGAGAGCGAGGGATGGAGTGTGTGTGTGTGTGTATATGTGTGTGTGTGTTTGTGGTGTGCGTGTGGATTAGTCACTTTGTGGGGACATAAATCATTCCGTACAGTCATATAACAGGGACATAAGACCCGCCGCCTTGAATGTAGTAAATCATCACCGGTGTAACGGGGGTACGACCGGCGACACGCTGTGGATTTTCTGATACCGTCTATACTAATGAAACCGACAAGAAATTAGTCATGCAGGCAAATGTCACGTGTCGAAAAATAACCTGTTAGAGCTCATTCCTCTGTGACACAAAGCGCCCACATTGCCAAAAATAATGCAAAAAAAAAACCAAAACCTACCAAACACACACACGCGCGCGCGCATCAATGAGCTTCACCGCCGCATAAATTTATGTATTTCATACACTACTACAAAACATACTATCGTTTATTTTACATCGATCTCACACTCGCCTGCTGCTGCAAATAGTAACAACTGTGTGTGTGTGTGTGCGTGTGTGTGTGTGTGCGTGTGTGTGTGCAAATGAATACAGCTGAAAGTAGTCCCACAACCGAACGTGCAATTTTACTGATTCCAAAGTAAAACGTGAGAGAAACATTCAGTCGTTTATTTGGCAAATTGTGAAGATAAATAAATCTCGAATGATGCCAGAGGTGGGTTTATGGGTATTGTAGTTGTTATTTATAGTCAGAAGAATATGGAGTTCAATTGGTTTAAGAAACGTGGCGGTTGTCATTGAGTGTGTGGGTGGAAGTTGGGGGTGGAAGTTGGATCATGTCATATTAGTGAGTGG
>JAPTHA010000024.1:4603557-4643662 GCA_029814585.1 Gymnapogon annona
ATGAATGAATGAATGAATGAATGAATAAGTAAAATGTAGTAGTTGATGGGAACGTGCTGATGTGCAGTCAGTACTTTGATCGGCAGGGTGGGTGCAGTTCCGGGCTGCGGCCACAGGGGTCGCCCCAGCTCCCCGCCGAGCAGCGTTGGGATGAACCGCAGCAGGAGGATCCAGTCTAGTCCACACTCTCCATGTTGAAAGGGAGCAACTTCTCCTCCTGCCGCGTCCAGCCGTCCGCCACAGCCCGCCCGCTGCTGCCCACAGCCCCGCAGCCTCTCGCCGTCCTGTGCTATGATGCCAGACTGGGATTTAAACTGGACAACATCTGTTTGATCTACGCAGAGTAAGTTCACTTGTAACTACTGCTCTAGTAACAGCACAGCGACACAACGGGAAAAAAGATAACTTGCTATTTTTAGCTGACGTGACTTTAACGGATCTCGTTTGTTTGGTGCGCTAACTCTCGATGGCTAGTAAAGCTGATGCGGGTTAATATTTTTTCTTTCGGGAGTCAAACGGTAGTTAATGGCATCTCAGCAGCGTCGCAGTGTTTGTGTGTGTTTGACTAGTAGTGCTACTAAAGCTCCGTGTGCGGTTCACTGTCTCCGGGCTTGGTAGTGGCTAACGTTACTAGCTAGCAACACATCATAAACCCACGTTAGCAAGTTAGCGGTGCCGACGATGCCCCATGCGGCTTGCGGTTCGGCTGTCACCTGTTTGCATGACAACCACGAATGTACACGACGTCTAGTGATGGATGTTGACCTGCAAGGGCAAACACCTGAATAAGATCCAGTCACATTTATTAGTTTGGTCCCCTTCTTTTTCATCCTCAGAATGATAAAATGGACCGGTCAACGGAACGTATAATGATAACCTACATACACAAGAGCACATGTGGCAGAGCAGTGGAATGACCATCAGATAAGACATCTATGTCGCTTGCAAAATAATCTTACTACGTGTCGATGTTTTGTGTTTGACGCGTAAAGGCTGCAAAATGTGTTGAATGCATTGCGATGCACAGGACGAGCTAAAAGGCACTGGGTACTTTTATTTTTAAATGCGGTCATCATCGACACAATTATGAGCCATTGTCGCTGTCTACATGTCAACCCACAATTAATACGTAATGCCCCAGTTGTTGTTAAATTCTGAAAAAAAAACACGATCCATGTTTTTACTCAAGATAAAACCGTCATGGTGTAAACCTGGTTGTCCAGGGGTCAGTAGTAGCTAGCTTGTTGCAGAAATGTCAGCGTTTCTATACATACAAATCATCACATATAAGTAGGGCTTGTAATAGAGCAATCGTAAAGTATTTGTATGTGCAACCTTTTCTGTTCAGTTTATTTTGCGTTGGCAAATCCTGCACGCATGGTTGCAAAATGTCCTTGTGTCATATCTCTTAGACCATTTCCTGTTTTCCTCCCTGTGGGTTACAGATAAAAAATGCCCTAATAAACAGCATTTGAAAACACATCTTCGTAACTCCTGAATAATGTAAATTCAAATAAATGTTTATTCTATTATTGGTGTTGTCCTCATAAGTGTATTACTTGTAGTATTTGATCATGGAGAAATAATAACATAACATTCTACAACGCCACTTTCTACCATCCATCTCTGTCAATGCCCAGATAACGATACAAGAGCTTATCATCTTCAGTGCTGTGGGATTTTGTAGAGTTCGCTTTGGCTAGGGATGAGAGTAACACATACTGTAAGTGCACTTTAGTTAATAGTTAGAAGGGTCACTACTGTAATCTGTCACTCAAAATGGAGGAAAAACATCTCCAGAGATGGCAATCTCAGCCCCAGAGGAAATGATTACCAGAGTACTAAAAGTGAAATGTCTGGTGACAGGTTTGTTTGAACTTACTGGGAAGAAGTTGTTAAACATATTGTCTCTAACTTTAAACAAGCTTTAATGCTCTTTTTTTTGTGTAATGTAATTTGTGCAGATGCCTAATAGAGTGAACATAATGCATTTTTTTTATACTGTCATGGGAGTAAAATGGATGTGATATTTAATGATTGTAAAATATCAGATTGCAAATTCCATATGAGCTGTTTCAAAGTCATTAATTGGAAATTAGGCCATGAGATCAATAACAACAGATGGAACTGTGTGTCCTCATGGCTTTGAACCAGCTTGTGCATAGATAAATACGCCTCAGAAACACTCTATTTATTCCCTTTTTCATTCCATTTTCTCGCTCAGCTTTGTATGGGTAGGAGATTTCCGGCGATAACACTCAAAAGTCTGGTCAACCCACGTGACAGTCTACCTTGCACTAATCAGTGGGGGATATTTAATGGTGTTGGCCCCTAAGCCTATCAACTAGAACTATGGCTTTGCTCTGCAGTGATTGACAAATGAGGAGAGAGTCGGTACTGAATGAATTAAAGAGAAGATTTGAGAGATTGCGAAGAGCCGTTTGAGTCATTTTCTGTGGGTGGTGAGTGCTGTTTTTATTTATCACTGCTTTTTCTAGCAGGAAGCCACAGCAACAGATGTCCCAACTTTCATGCTGTGCTGTGAGGGCTAGTTGAAAGATACAATGTATAGCCTCAGACTGAAGATCTGACCTTTAAAGAGGGCACACAACTGCAGACTCTTGACTTGAGCAATGCCAAAATTGTTTGTTAGTTTAACCCGAGCACATAAAAAAATATTTTCACGCTTTGGAGAAATGAGGAATTTTGCAGCTGTGGTGGGCGTTATTTAAAATAAATTGACCTTTTAGTCTAAATCTAAATTCAGACTTGCAAAGGAAGTGTATGACTCCAACATTTGATAAGTGTCTCAGTGCTGTTCCAGGTCCCCAAAGACTTAGTTGCTTTCCCCGACATCTAGTGGGGCGATCTAGGCTAATACTGCTCCATATTGAATCGGTCTCTCAGCCCCCAGAGAGAAGACGCACTTTTAGCAGCCTCTATTTTGCCAAGATTCCGAGTTTTTGTTTTAAGTTACTTGTCCGCAAGTGTAATCTGTTAGTTGGCTACCATGTATGAAATTCCCCACTTTTCACCCAACTGTAATTTTCTCTAAAGTCGTGTGTGACAGAGGAAAACATATAGTTCAACTGAAACTGCTTCTCTTTTTATTACAGAAGGGAGAAAAAGACAAAACAACCTTTATGGGTCTTGTACTTTATGACTTAGGTACACCATTTTACTACAGAGCAGAGGATTCTTTTATTACAGTATCCTTTTGTGTGCAGTTTATGTACTTAGGTTCTTGTACATCTCACTCCCATTTTCTTTACTTTTTGTCTGACTAATTTAATATTGCCATTGCAGCCACATATAGATAAATTTAGGACCAGTGACTCACCTCTTAAACCCTGGTATTTGTTCTAAGGCTTGTGGGGAGCTGGTGTTTGTATTTATGGAACAGGTTTACCTCCATAAAACCGCTGCCATTTCTTTCACAGAATTCTGAGTGTTCTCATGGTAGCTGGTGCCTCTGCAATCAATATCCACCTCTCACTCATATCTGGGACAATGTATAGAGATGCTGCTGATATAATCATGACATAGTTCAGGATGCAGAGTATCTACTTCGTGGAAACTGTTCAAGTTGTTGCAACTACACAGAATTACACTTTTCAAAGACATAAAGAGAAAGGTCCTTGCGTTTATATGATGTGTCTTGGTGTGCATGAAATGCGTGTTTTGTGTGTATGCATTAGTAGGTTTGCAAATGGTATCTAAGAGACTTCTGGGCATATGTTCTTGTCATGTTCTAAATCTATTTTAAAGCCGTTTCTTAGCGGGGAGGCCTTCCACTGAGATTTTTTTTCCAGTCCGAGGGTAATGATTGGTGCTGTGGACACCCCATGTCAGAAGCTGATAATCTTCAATTTTGAGGGATAAGCTGCACCGTCTGTGTTGAGTTTACAACAGGGTTGTCACAGGGGTTTGACATAGTTTGAACAGTTCTGGAGCAGGGAGTGTTATACAGTCAAACCTCGGTACTTGAACGTTTCACAAGTTCAAGAATTCGGTACTCAAACAAAAATTTTTAAATTTTCCCGACTCGGTAGTTGAACAAAAAACCCGGAAGTCGAACTCGGCCGACTTCGACTTCCGGGTTTTTGTTTGGCCGAGTACAGCCGAGTGATGCCCGATGATTTCCGAGTGAACCGTTCTAAATAAAGTTAATTTAAAAAAAAAAACAAAACAACAAAAACCCAGCTGAGTTCCACTTCCGGGTTTTTGTTTGCTCTGTTTTTAAAAAACATTTTTGTACAGCCGAGGAACTGAAGTGATCCATCACGTGATCTGCGTACAAACCGGACGGATCCAACTTTTATTTTTTTTGTGCACGTTGCTTGATTTACATTTTGCCTGGAAAAATGTCAAACAGTTCTAGTGGTGTGAAACATACAAATGTGCGTGCCACTATCAAATTCAAAAAGGAATTAATCCAAAAGTATGAGGGCGTGTCTCCGACCTCGCTAAGGAGTACAACATGACAAAAGTCCACAATGAGCACCATCTGAAGCAGAAGGATGTTATAAAAGCCAGTGATGTCGCGGTAGCAGTGAAGGTGATTAGAAAACAACGTGTCTCTAGATAGACATTTTAAACGTAAAGCTAATCATGTTGAAGAAGCCTGACATCAAAGAAACCTCGGGAAAGTACCCCATAAGAGGAATTTATCCCTGTAGTACTGGAGGGAGACTCCTCTTCGAAGCAATGGCTCCCTGCTCCCTCCCCCTCCTCCGTGCCATCAGCTGTTCACCAAAAGGTAATTAAAAAAAATACATGTTATATTTTAGAATGTGTTACTATTATTTACATACAATTTGCTATTGTTACATTATTTCTGTTTAATTTCTGTTTAAATAACGTTACGATTATAAAATGGGAAGCAATTTCACACTCAAGAACAAGTTATTCTATTTCTGTTATTTCAAACGGGGAAAATTAATTCGGTACTCGACCAAGCTTCTGGAACAAATTATGGTCGAGAACCGAGGTTTGACTGTATTACGAAAGAGTTGTGACAGAGAGGCTTGATGACGTAATCGTTTTAACATCAGTCTGTTAAAGCCTTGAATGGTCAGCATGTTGCAGTCTATGTTAAATTGGCTCTTTTTTTGGCATCTTGGTGATTTTTTTTTTATGTCATATCGCTGAAAACTACAACTCAGTAATTGTTAATAATTAAATTTGATTACACACAATCTATGTTAATTAGAAAGTATTACAGTAAAACATAACTTGTGACATGAGCTGTCTTTGCCAGTAACCTCCAGGAAAGCAAGCGTTGCCTTAACCTTTTAGCAGGGACCTCAGCCATCAGCGCATGGACACTTTCCATAATATGGACTGCAGTCTTAAAGTGACACTTCACTTATAAAACCCTGCATGTTTAACACTCTTTCCCTGAGCAAGATTTGACGTACAAAAAAAAAACCCGGATTGATGAGCCCTGTCAGATGTATCCTCTGTCACTGCATCATAATTACTTTGACTTTGGGGAGGGCAAAGGAGCTCCAATGCATGGAATTGAAGGGGAACATAGAACATGTATTAACAACGGAAACAACATGAAAAGACCGAACCAAAGAACACTAAAGATACAACCAGATACAAAATCAAGAGACACAAACCAGGTACAAAATCCCAAGACACGAGCCAGAGTCCCGAACCAGGGTCAAAAACAAGAACAGAAAATAGAGCAGAGGATTCCACACTGCACGGAGCCTGCACCAGCCCCTTTATCTTCCAGTGATTGCTGATGCCAAGCAGCCACGCAACATGGAACAGGTGGAAATTATCAACTAATTGAGTCGTCCCTTGAGGGAGTGGGAGTGGCTCAAGCCGTTGCAGGGAAGAACTGTGACAAAAATCAGTTCATTCTGTAGCTAAAGTGAATGTTTGTGTCAAATTTGAAGAAATTCCTTCACTGATGTGTGAGATTGCATTCATAAAACAAAAGGTCACAGTAACTTTGACTATTAATCTTTCAGTTGGGGTAGAGGGCTGGAATTGATTCCCTATAGGGGGTGAATGAGGCATGCCCTGATATGTCCATGGATATATAGATGAACAACCATTCACCCTCACATTCACACCACGGGGCAAATCAGAGTAACCATTTAAACTGGTTATACAAATGACCTTGGGTGGTGGAGAGAACCCACACAAACACCGGGAGAACATTCAACTTCACACAGAGAGGCTCCATGGGATGACCCAGAGCCCTCTTGCTGTGAGGCGATAGTGCTAACCACTGTGCTCTGCTGTTTGTTTTGCATTTTATGACAAGAAAATTACCGTTGTGCTGTTCCGCAGCTGTCAGCTGTGACACAAACGGACAAGTGTCCTGAATCTCTGCTGCTCATTACTCAATCAACTAATGAAGGTCTACGACATAGAAAGTAGTAAATTAGGAAATGATTTCAGACACATGTTCCTTGTGGTATTCTTTAGAAAGGGTGTTCATAAGGATGGACAGATGTCAGATCTCAGAGATCTTAGGCCACCAAAATTGTTTCTCTTCGTTTTTGCTTTCTGGTGAATGTTTCTCAACATTCTCGTCATCGATTGATTGTCTTCATCACATGTTCTTTTTAAGTGACAGCAGGCAAAACATCTTTACTCATCTTACTTTGTCTGATCACATGACAACCTCTCACTAACATTCTCAACATTCTGCCAAGTGTGTTAAATGTAATGACAGTCAACCAAATGGTCACACCTGCTTGTGTTACTGCTCCTAAAAAAATGGCGTTAGAAAGACTGATAATCTCTCCTGCAGCGTTCACTACCTCATTTGACCTGCTTCCAGTATTTGCAGCGTTTCCCTGCTGCTTCCTCTCTTTTGTACTCAGGTAACCACAAGTCCGATCTGTAAACTCAATGAACAGAGATGGAATTGAAATCGATTCTCACATTTCACTCCCACTATGGTGCCAAACATGTGTCTTCTCCCTTCGACGCAACCAAGTCCTTCGAATGATTTTTCATGAGTGTACTGACATTACATTTTTCTGTCGTGATCAGTGTCCTCTCCTACATACACAGCTGCATAGCCAGCTTGTCTGACACGCTTTACTTTAGTGTAAACTTGGTTCAAGAAAGCTATAAAAATAGCATTTCCTGTTTTTCTTGGACACCCATATCTTATCCAACCTTGGAGCAGACATTCAAATTTGAGACCTGTCCTCCACCACGATGCATGTGTCAGTAAAACACCTGCTACCGGAGTCGACACGTGATTGTCAAGTAGTGAGAAGTCCACTGGAAAATAAGGAACCTTATCTACCCTTTCCAGATTAATAGTGTGAAACAAGTAGGCAGTCAATCAGAGCGGGTCTGTGAATTTTCTCTTCAACAGAGCTGACGACAGATCAGTCTCTCTAAACCTGGGTGGGTCTCAGTATTTGGGACGGAGACTTAATTCAGGGATGTCGATGTAATAATGTCATGTGAAACTCAGAGAAGGAAGGTAGTGACTGTGACAGAGAACAGGGTTCCGTGGCATTTGCCGTAAGATGCTGTCCTCTCACTGTCAGATCCTTCTTGCAATTCCTGTAGTTTTTAAACAACCACTGAACAGCATGACGGTCCAAGCGTAATGTAAATCTTTTATTTCTTTATTTTTTTCATGGAACCTGCTTACACTTTGTTTTTTTCTTGTAACTGGTGCAGCCTGTTAAATTTGAACTACTTTACTGTCAATTAGACTTTTTTCTTTTGAGATGATATTACTCTGGCAGCATTATTCTAAGCAAATAATGCCATATTTAAGATTCAAAACTTGTTTCTACACAACCTTTGTGGATAGCAAAACACAACTGCAAGTAGCTGCAGCTTCCTGGATAAACCATTGTTACTGTTGGCCTTTCAAACGTGGTTAAGTACATGTCTCCATCTCATAAATGTGTCCATGCTGACCATGATGTAGTGTAATAAAAAGACTGACCTATATACAGACATGAGCTATACATATTTGATGTTTGAGGTGCATGTTCATTGTATAAAGCAAACATAGATATGTTCATATGTGGGTGGATGCCATTGTTTTTTTTATCTCTTTGTTTTCCTTATGCTCAGAAATACCCAGTTTAAAAAATTATACATTAAAAGGAATATATTACTATTTTTTATTATCAACAATGTATTCACTTACTCCCAAGTAAAAGATAAATACTGTTTGCTGTATGAAGACATTTTCTGTTAATGAAAAGTGAAATCTATTGAGCACCTGTATTTGAAACCAGCTTTTTTAAATGGAGATACAATGTGTGGTGGTGTGACACAGCTGTGCTGTTAGGAAAGGCAGAGCTGTCTGCAGCGAGACAGGGAAAGGAAGGCTGGAGACAACAATTAGACTAATGCTGGATTCATGTCTTGCCCTTTGAACGTAAGGTCGAGCAGCTAAGTGGGAAATTCTGTGACTCTTGTAATTTAGAATCAGAGATGTTTTTTCCTTCCTCACTGGTACTATGACATAAATGTGTAATCTAGCAGACACCAAATATCTATTCACCATCACAAACAAGGTAAATAAACTCATTATCGCTAATAAAACAGTAAAGATGGAGAGCATATAACTCGTTTCTTATGATAATCGTCGACTTACAGTGATAAGTTTGAACCAGACAGGTGTTGTCATTAAAAATGGTTTGCGCTGTATTTTCCTAATTTGACTGTCTGAGGTCCGTAAAAAACAATGGGAAAACCTTTGATTGTGGAATTTAGAATTGATTGAAACTATTGTTATTGGTATAATAAAATGAAATGCTTTGTAGCATTTTTCTCGGCAGCCACGATAAAAAATAAAATACAGTTCAAATCCAATAAAGTAAACTGCAAATTCAACATACTATAAGGGAATGATAAATAGACGAGACAATAACAATGACTGTGTGTCTGTGTATATTTATAGAAGTGAGATTGTTCGACTGACAATTGTATTGCACAATGAGGTAAGGTGCATGAAGATTGTTAAGAATGTCACACATAATTTCACATCTTATACTACTGATGTGTACGGGAATTGTGAACTGGTTTTCCTGTGCCACCCAGGGTTACACAAAATGACATGGGCAGCAGGCCCTAGGCATATGATGAGCAGTAATTATTCTAAGGCATTTGAGTGCACTTAATGTTAAGTGCCTTTAGCCCCAGTGCCATGTCTGTAAAGTCTAATCTACAAGCATTATAAGCAGTAAGTGCTCACATTATGCCCCCGTCTCAGGTTTGTAAGGCGTGTTCATGCAGAGAGAATGATTAAGGTCTTGGACTACTTTTCTTTGCGCCACAGTTGAAATGAACAAACAATCCCTATATGCCAGTCAGTGGTTAAGGCCATGTCAAATACAAATACACTGTCTAGTTTTGTAGATTAATCATGCAAAATGTGCAGGTTTGGATTCCATTATGGTAATTGTGGAGTTGTTTCCTGCTGGGGTCCAGCTATTGAGTTCTACGTAGAGGTATTCTCTGAAAATAATCATGTCTTTCTCCACTGCAGCAGTGGTACTCTATAAGGCTTGTTGTCAATTTTGTTCATGTACAGACAGAAGCATATATGAACCTTACATGTAAATCCTTTTAATACCGCATTAAACACAATTAATTTCATGCCTGGATAAAGTTAATGGTAGATGGAGAGAGAAGCAGAGAAGCAGAGATCTTTGCATGACATAGTAAGTGGTTTAATTGTGGTAATATTAAAAATCTCCATTCAGTTTTCAGGCAACTACTGTATTCTGATATGACACCTGCTTCTGGCCCAACATTATTATTCACATCCTTTCCAGTGTTTCCTTAATTGAGCCAGAGACACTGCTATAAATCAGCGGGAAGGATCTGGCCTGAAACCCTTCCTATGAGTCAGTCAGTTGGGTGTGTGTTGGGAAAGTTGCCAAGTTCAACGAAGTTGGATGTTTAAACATTACTAGACATTGGAAAAGAGTACAGAAAACTCCATATACAATATAGATATGTAAGAAGAACCAGTCATTATTAATGTCATCTTCATATGTCATGTGTTAAATGGCTGCCCTTTTTCCCTCTGTCATTTAGTTTTTCTCAAGGTGCTTTCTGATTTTTTTTTTTTTCTTCCCCATTTCCACTGCGTAACCTCCCCCACCTTTCGTCTTTGTTCCTCTAGTGCTGTCTGCTCAGGGATTCTCTCTCAGTTCACTTCGTATTTAGGTTAGATCGCACTCAAGTGTTATGGCTTGCTCTTTTGAGTAGCAGTTGGATTTAAAGGTGCAGTTTCCAGCTCTGCTTCCCAACCAATCTTACACGTATTGGTTTACCATAAGATTATAATATTGCATAGGAGGTCACTTTCTTTTTATATCTGGGCTCATTTTGTGAGTGAGAGTATGATTGAAAGGAATTTTACCTGTGAAGTTGTAATGACCTAAAACAATCCCTGTTAAATGATTCTGGGATTTTCACTCGTATAGGTGCTTCTTTTAGGGACGATATTGATGGACTTGTTGAGTATTTGGATGTGTGTACGTCTTTGTGCACAAGACTGCATGTGTGAATGTCTGTGTGTCGTTTTTGGGTTTTTGATTTGTGGCTTATCACACATCCCAGCTGTTTGAGATTGCATTGTTCTTTGCACAGGCAGGATTATGGAGTATATTACAGGAAGACAAAAATAAGTCTTAAAATGGAGTGTTGAAAATAGTTTTTTTTTAGCTGCAAACAATACAACATGCCCAGTTACAACCAATTATAATTAGTCACAATTTTAAACTGAGAAATAAGAAGCACACTGGATTCAAACGGGCATTGCAACATGAGCAGCAGTCACATTCCCTTTTTTTTCTCGCTTCCAGCCTTCCCGTATTTACATCCAACCAGGGTGTGTGTTTGTCGAGGTTAAATGCAGTCCGGCTGCATGAGTGTGACTGTGTGTATGTGTGTGCTCCTGTGTGATTCTGTTGACTCAGTAAACACACAGTTTGAACAGAATCCTGTTCCTCTCCTTGAGAAAAACAGTTGAAGCGTTATCGGTTACTTGCAGTGGCCTAGTTTCATTGAACTGACTCCAAAAACGGAACACTTGTAGTCCTATTGCTCCAATGTGAGTGGAAAATAACTGTAAGTGACAGCGATGCGTGTGCAGGTGACAAACAAAGCGGGAATTTGGCCCAAAGAGACATTAGCCCCTGGGACTGGAGGGGTTGGGGAGAGGCTCCGCCTTCCCAAACACAGTGGTGTGACCAGGAGGAGCATGGGAAGGAGAGACGTAGGGAGTGAGGCAGTTTGTATACTTCGTGTGTTTAAGTGAAACCCAACTCTAACTTTTGTATCTCTGCAGGTGAAGCAGGCTGCTCCAACAAAAGCCTCTGGATGTGGTGTCTCCTGCGGCTCAGGTGAAAGGTAAGCTGAGCTCTTACCTGTTGGCCAACATTTAATGAATTAATAATGCATTACCTCAAATGGCTCACTCTCTGCTTTAACTTTCAGTTAAGTAAGTGGTTTGCATGTGTCTTGGATGCTACAGGCCATAGGTTCTGAGTACCTGATAGGTTTGCTTGGTAAATCTGTGAACTTGTTCTCTCTCAGGCGTCAGTCTACTTTCTAACTTTGACACAAATTCATGCACATTTTTACCCACTGTTGCCAGAAGCAATGACTACTTTTTGAGCAAAAGAGAGAATGAGGACATGTCCCCGAAGGTGCCATGTGGATGTATTTTCTGTTTGTGGCAGTATTTATGAACGGTGCAGCATACTCCTGTGTGTTCTGTAGCACGTAAACGGCGTGACATTTAGTACAGCAGGCCTTATATTGGTGTTGTTTTAGCCACTTCTGCATTTCCATGTGAAAATTTGTGTGACGGTGTTACAAAGCTGGAACAGTCTGGGCCAAAAGGAAGAGAAACAGTTCGACAGAAGTGAGATCAGCAGCTTACTGGGTGTGTCATGTTCATTTGGGTTAGGAGGGAGTAAATGCTAGGGGTTGTACAAGGACATCTGGTTACAGAATTACACTTTATAAGGCGACACAAAGCCCTGAAACAGGCATTTTGCCCCATAGCACATGTTGATCTTTCATACAATGACAAGTGTAATGACTTGTTCCTTAGCCTTGCTTCCTTAGCACGGTCTGTATTTTTGGCTCTTTCTGAAGGATAAGTATGACCGTGTGTTAATGCATGATGGTTGGTTATGTAAACAGTACTATAGACAGACAGCTGCTCAGCACATCTGTGCTCCAAGGACGGATTCCTGCAGTTCTAGTGCACTAGTACGTAAATACCTCAGCTGGAAAACACACCTGAAGACAAACTCAGAGATTATAAAACAGGGCACAGCGCACACACGGTTTCCACTGACCTGAGGGGATTGCCTGTCAAAGAGGAGATCAAACCTAACAACTCAGGCAGTCTACACACATCAGACTTTTCTGGTCAGTCACAGGTGGACATTCTGTCAGTGGACAAACAAGTGTTACAATGACTGTCAACTTTCCTTAGATCATATACCAAAGCAAACATGGTTGTCACCTGTTACCGCCGATGGAATATGGTTAGAGAAGTTGTAAAACGGGGAAGGTATTGGCCTTTATCGTAAAACCTGAAACTAGATATAAGTGAACTGCTTTGTGTATCCATTAACATTTTATTAGACATTCATTCTAACACTGCAGTCATTTTTACCATTTCACTTTAGCCACAAACCTTTTTGCCCACCCCCACTTTGCGTTTGTTTACAATCTTTCAAGCAGCACTGACGTGACTGATGGCTACCATCAGTTTCTAATATTGCACCACTTTTTAAACAAATCTAAACCCAATCAGTCATCATGTCTAAAACATATTCATAATCGTCCTCCTTTAACCGTCTTACTTTATGTGGAATCTGTATCTTCTAGCATCTGTGGATGTGCGTGTATGTTGTGGTCCTGCCATTGAAACCTGTTTATTTGCTGTGTGTTCTCCAGCTGGAAGAGAGGAGCTGAATGTACTTTGGTTGTTGTGGAAAACCGGGCTGCTCATAACACTTGGGATTTGCCTAGATGTCATCTCATTCAACCTGTTTTTCTTGGCATGTGTTTGTAGCACAAAGGTGTATGAAATCTAAGTGCACATTACACATTAAATAGACAAAATGTCCCAATCCTCACTCACCACTTCACACCAGGTGGCTGTTTTCTCATTTTTTTGCTTGAGAGAATTTCATCCCAATTTGTATGAAACCCCAGTGCACATCATGACAGAATTTCTGAAAAGGCCCGAGTGGCATTTCAGTTTGTTATGTAAACAAGTAGACTGTATTTATGATGAAGTCATCTTCCAAGTTGTTCACCATGAAGGAAGTTATTCAAGTGTGTGAGCATGGAAGGACTAATGGATTAGTGATAATTAGGCTATCACTTAGGTTTCACAAATTTGAAAGAACAAAAAAAGTATACGCTGCTTTAAATTATAACATCAGTTGCTTCCATAGGGTTAGACTTAACTTCTGAGTAAATTGGTGTGTACATCATAATCATGCTATTGTTTGCACTTTTTGGGTTAATATATGTACTGATGGTCCATTAAGAAGAGTTAACAGGACTCAATTGACAGATGTGAATAACTGTGAATTTGTCACCAGTTGAATCGGATTGACAGTTTCTGTTTTTTGAATAAAACGTGTTTTCCTCAACAGACAGTCCTCCTGTTTTCGAAGTTAACTATTTCATTACACAGGTGTTTCATGAAGTTTGGTGTATTACTATGACACTAAACTATCACGCTAGTATTAACCTAGCCATCACTTCTGGTGCTTCTGTATCTCCACTGTTGTGGTCAGAATGAAATATTTGACTATTTCACCTGGCTCTTCCAACTACCTGTGGGTCTGGCTCGGTGGCTTTTATATAATGTTTGATAAAAGATAGAAGCAGCATGTGAATTTTCCAAGGCAGAGATTATATCTTTGACAAATAACCTCTAAAAAATGTTACTTAAGAAAATATGGGGGGCACAATTTGTTCATCTCTGGCAGCCATTCATTGAGTACACGAGAGACCTAAATTCTTAAGAGCCTGTAATGGCCTCTTACCCTTTGCCTCCCATTGGGATGCTCTTTGCTTTAGAACCATTAATTAAAGTCATTTATCTGACACGTTGTCATCTATTATCAGTTGCTTAATGACCCCCCTTCTGTCCAGTCAGGATAAACAGTCATCTTCCTCCCAGCCTCTAGCAGCTCGTGTCTCCAGCAGACAGACAGAATAGCCCTCGCCATCAACACACTCTCTCCCATGAGATCACACGTCGGTCAGCCTGTATCCCGTACCGCCTTAATTAGACACAGGCTCGATTTTTTTTTTGTATCTATTTCTCTTTCTGTTCTACCTCCACAGCTTATTATTCCCCTTTCTGCCAAAGAGGCTATATTAAAAAAGCCCTTGTCATGGTGTAACAAGGTCTTTCAATTTCTGCAGCAAATTGAAGTAGAGCGAGAGAAAGAATCTAATTTGCATAGCCCTTATATGCAATTCAAGGTGCAGTGCGATAAGTCAAATTGGCCGATAAGTTTCTTTATTTTTTTATATTCCTTGGCTTTTTCGGCTCTGAGCCTCTAAATGCTGCAGTGGCATTTAGAGCTGAGTGGAAGGTAGATATGTCTGGGCTGCTCCAGATTAGTATTTTAACAGATAAGTTTATTGGTATTTTAGCACCGTCGTGCCGCACCAAGCCCTGTTGTGATTGCTGACTAGAACATCCACAAGGTTTAATCATCGGCCGCCGTTGAGATGCATATGTTCACAGCTGAACTGTGTTCCAGAATGCCGCTGTTGGGTTGTAAACACGCAGGTGCATTGCATATCGTTTATGAGCAAACGGTGTACATGTTCTGATTTACAAGCCGCAATCAAAATCAGATTGGTTTCTTTGTCACCTTTCTTCCGCTGATGTTGACACTATCTTGTATCGTATTAAAACTAACAGGCAAAAGGAGATTGTCAAAGTCATAGTGTGTGTGTGTATGTGTGTGTGTGTTTAACTTGGGTATATGTGTATAGGTGTGTGTCTCAGGTGAAGGATGAGAAATTGTAGTGATGTCTTGCGCCAAAAAAAAATTCAAGACCGAAGTCAGTCAAGGACAAAATTCTGGTAGTATCAGAAATGTAATTTGTTCATATTACAGTGTGCCAACTGATACATCCTGCGTGTGCTCAATCAGTGCATACTGATCAACACAATAGGTGTGTTTGCATAGCTAAAACTATTTACCTTAAGGTTTCTCCTCATTGCCTTCTTTTCTCGGGCCACGACTGATTCCACAATCTGCTCCTTTCAATGGACTTTTACATAAATACAACTATTGTAAATGGCCATTGTGAGCTCCTACTGACCACAAACACTGGTGACATTTAATTATTGTATTTTTCGCTTGCAACATAGCCTGAAATTGTATAAGTTGTGTGATTGTGCATTTTGCACAAGTGTCGTACCCAGGTTTATTATATCCCTGCCGTACTATTTCTGCCGATACACTTTTAAGACTGCTGAAACTGCATAGTTGGAACCTTTAGTGCAATTGTATGTAAACAAAAGGCCACACACTTGGCATCCTTGCAGGTCCCACTCACATCAGCCCAGCCTGGCTTGGACGGCTTAAAGCAGGTTCTCACACCCAGCCACATCTGGCTTAGTTCCAACCATATAGACAGCCAGCTGGCTCTGTCCTGTCTTCCAGGTCTGACACAGCGCCAGTGTTGGACTGGGGACACGTCCTCAAGGCAAGTGTGACTTCCATGAAAATGCGTATGAACAACTGTAGAATTCATATATGACACTTACAGACTGAATTCTCTCAAAAGATAGCTTTTAATGCACATTTTAAAGGACAAAGACTGCCAGAGGCTTGTTTGTTAAAGACAGGAGTGGAGATCAGACTAGCATCAGATCTGTGTGAGCGGTGGGAAAGTCAAACTACTGAACAGAAAGGAGGCGGGGGATGAAAGATGCTAGGATACTTGAGGAGATCATCCTCTCGCAGACACCGTTTCTGTTTTTATACACAGTAGATATTGACTTGTTTTAACATACCTACTTTTCACTCTCAGCCTGAGCAAACTCCCCTGAACCTACACAACCTCTGACTTCAGCGATGGGACGTCATAATACTGGAAATCAGACCAGTCACTCAAGTCACAGTAGCATCAGGGAGAGGCAACGCTGGCTGAAAGAGGGCGGAGACCCAAGTATACCATGTTACAGGCCACTGCAGTCCCCACAGAGCAAAGGGGTTTCCTATTTTAAGTAAGATCAAAGTCTGACTACAAGGCATTTTCTCCTTGTGAGCCTCCTAAAATATACTGCACCCCTGGAAAGACCCAGAATAGAACAACAAAACCACACATCCTCCCCCAGAGTGCCATAAAACTACCCTCCCGTGTCTACTTTTATAACACTGAATGCAGGTCTATTTCTGCTTCCTTATGTTATCCTAGACAGTGTTACAGCTTTAGCTTTTTATGTAGTTTAGGTTTTCCAGTAAGTGGATATTACTCAGAGACAGCTTTTGAGGCTACCTCCTCCACTTCTCTCTGCTCTCATCTGCATTTGTTTGCTGCATAAAGTTGAAGCACTTAATTTTTTTTTTTTTAAATAAGATTGTAATTCATAGGTCAACACTTTAATGACATATTATCAAAACTGCAATACTGCTGCGTACAAATTACAGTATCTCTGTTGTTTTTTTTGGTAAAGGGTATCCTCTTAAGCCACAGCCACAATATACACATTCTATAGATACACGTAAGCAGAAGAACATTAGATACCTTTATACCTTTATTAGTCCCCTGCGGGGAAATCACAATGACAATCAGGGAGTGACATCAGCTAAAAGCTCAACCAAATCAAGCGTCAATCAACCAGGTAGAATTTAAATAGCAAGTATTTAAACGGGCAAATATCGAAAACCAAGCTAACAGTGTGAGACCAGTGTGTGCCGTGCATAATTTGATGAAACAAAAGCATCTCTAGGCTAATCGCTAAGATAACAAAACCAACAGTACAAATATATCTCTACTGTTGAAATGTGCTAAACGAGCTGACGAAGAGTGAAGGTTGCATTATGACTCATTGATTATGAATTTAAGTTTTATCTTTTCTGTTTAGCAATCATGACTTCTGTGAAACTGTGGATAAGAGTTATTACATAGTTTTGTTTTACATTGAAATTATTATATAATATATAATGATATATAATACAAAATTATATAATAATATATCATAATTATATTATTACCAAGGGCAGGATAATAAAATGCCCTCAAAACAGGATTACAATGAAATTCATCTCAAGAACGGGCAGTTTTAAGAACAGTAACTAATCATAGACATACAAGAAACAAGCATGACAAGGTACCACCTGCAGAAGGGTATTTCAGTTGGCCAATAACAGTCGTCTGTCCTCCACACTGGCAGACAAATGTTTGTATAAATGTAGTTTATGTACTCGGAAACTCTGCTGAGAGTCTTTACTGCATCTTTGTATCACTTACAGATGTCCTGCCTTAGTCCTGCTGCTGTCTGTGTTGGAGTTTGGCACACAATCATGGCACGATCATTGTTGTTTTTTTCTCATGCCCCTTAGTTTAAACACACAGTGGTGCACTGGTGATTACTGAGAGTATGGTGATGAGGATTTCTTTCCTCTTTTTCCCTTCCGGGGTCGCCACAGCGAATCCAATTAGCACATTTGGCAGGAGTTTTTATGTCAGATGCCCTTCCTGACACAACCCACTGGACACTCATCCCAGCAATCAAACCTGGGTCCCCTATTCACCAGCCTGGCGCCTTACCAACTGAGCTAAAACATCAAAAACTGAAGATAATGAATCTTCTGTCTGCAGCATCATCAGGATGTTCTTTCAACCATCAGCATTATCAAGTTATTGTCCATTGTCACGAATATCTATGTTGATTGTCGTGGAAAAAATATTGCAATTGTAGTATCTGTCACGTTGCCCAGCCTTAATCCTACTGTATGATTATAAATGAGGTTTTATGGTTATATGGGGATGACATATTATACATTACAAACATCTGTCAAAAATGTTGGTGTATTATGTAAAGTGGATGTGTTGTTTTTGCATGCTGTTCAGCCCTAGAGTCATTGTGAAATAGATTCCGATTTATTTTGCAGCAATATGAAAGCCAAAAAAGGTTTGAATAATCCCGCAGTCACAGTGGAAAGGGCTATAATCAAAATCCACTGCGCTTGAGCAGCAGTCTGCACATCCCGCCTGTGTATGAGCACTCTGTGAGCTACAATGTGGCACGCTGTACATTTTTGATGCACATTCTATATATCTAGTGACCCACTAACGGTGTATATGTAGGTCATGCGGCTGTCCATTAGTCCTGTCGTAACTAGAGAGGGTTAACAGAGTGGGGGGTCGGCGGGGTGGATGGAGTGACGGTATTGGTTTAATCTATGCCATCATATGAGGAACAGCTGGCCTGTGGTGCCGTTGTTTCGCTTTCCTCTGGTTGTAAACAAACATATGTGCTATTCTGTCACTATCCATCAGATATATATGCTGGCATGTTGGTAAGAATGCGTAGCTGCTTAAAGCTATAGATCCACTTTTCACATATTCTTACTCAGGGCGTTGACATCATACAGGTAACATGATGGAAAAAATGAAGTGTAACAAAGTGTGCCATTCAAGTCAAAACTTGTGCACGTTTAAATATGCATTGTAATACTCACTGTAGCTGCTGGTTACTACAAACCGTTTGTTTTTTGTTTTTTGACTGAAGATGTTAACCTGCCCAACAGATGAAGGGAACCATGTGTTTTTGTTTTTTGTTTTACACCACAGACTGTTTTTCAGATGGGCCGTGATGCCAAATGGTGTATTGGAGGTCATGACGGAAATCCTGTTTTGAGCCCAACATTAATTAGGTCAACACACTCATTATACATTTTATCTCCTCCCTCCTGAGGACACACTGCGTCTCCTTCAGACGCTTTTGTTTTGCTCATGTACAAAAGCTAGCTAAAGCAGTCAGAGCAACACATGCAGATCAAATGATTAATGTTGCACTAATGACCTTGTGTACCAACAGTGCTGTAGTTCTGAATCAGTATGCAATTGCTGTCAGTATCACACGCAGCGATAGAACTTGTGGTGTAGGTAGAATGTGCAAGGTTCATTAGCCACACAAGCTTCGCCCAAGATTTTCACTGTAATAGTTTCATAAAGCTCCATGCAAACAGTAAACCATGGACTGGAAAGACTTAAACTGTGTTATTGTACCAATCGTCTTACCTCCACTGCCAGAGGCACGTATGATAACAAGTTCCTCATTTCTCCCACATAGTGTGTATTTTTGTATTTTGTAAAATGGATTATTATTATTATTACTAAACAAGGTGCTAGAAAGCATTGTTTGGCTGATCTGTGGAAGGTTTCAGGGCTTTATTTAACACAAAACAGTCTCTTTTTCCTCAGTACAGTGAAGGTTACTATCAGCCAGCACATTCACACCCTGATACTATGTGTCCCTGAGAGAGACTTGGATATGTGTTTGTTAGATCAGTCAAGCGTATTAAAAATATACAGGTTAGGACATGCCAATATGTTCCTTTACCAGACACCTCCCTCCTTCTTCACTCCCAGCCGCCCCAGTTGGTGTAATGATTGCTGAACTTAAGCACGCCTCATGCTTTCACCTCCATAGGGTAACTCTGGGTCAGACACCGTTGTTGTTTTATCCAACCTTCCACACATAGCTCAAGGTTAATATGTGAAATCCATGTTATTGACAGGCCTGGTGCCGATACCATTGTGTTATCACTGCCCACCAGTGACTAAATATTAGCCTAGCACCCATTTGAGATGACCGTCCTGCATGAAGTCAGAGTTAACCTAGCGCCGCACGGCTTGTGTGCTGTAGAAAGAATGAAAGTAATGAACGTTAATGATTGACTCTCGAAGGAAGTCAATGAAGGGACAATATAAGCCGGAATAACATCTGGCTTTCTCTTTTGACTGCCATTGCATGATTCTTACATTATTTGCTTTGTCTATTAACTGAACTCTAAACTTTCTCACAAACATTTTCAGAAAGGAACACAAATGCGTTTAACCCCTTGTTTCTCTTTGCACGATAACACAAGATGAAGTATCAAAAATGCCCTTTTGATTTGTTATCCCTGTTTATAATAGATAGCAGTATTAGTCTAGAACTGATACTGGAACAACTGATAAATATATTGAATTTCTTGTGTTTGTGGAAGTGGCACCGTTTTTCTTACACACACCTCAGATCCTCTTTCTATTGAAAAGGCCACCGCTGCACTTCCTCACCAGAATCAGGCAGTTAAAAAGTCCGGTGTTTTTATTTAGCTTCACACTCTGCTGCTAATTTGGTATCAGAGTTAAATAGGCGTCATTTCTAAAAACCGTCTGAACACAGAAACCTACACCGTCCTTTAATAGAATACTGAAAGACGACAAGCAATGGAGTGTTTGATTTGATGACTTTGTTGATGTAAATACATTTGTGTTTTTGCAGGCGACAGGCCTTCCATTGCACTACATTTGCTCAGGATCTACTCTGTCAAAAGTGCCACTAATGATTAATGTGCATTTCTTGTTTTTTGTTGTAATTTTGTGTGGACCTTTTCTTCCTTAGCAGTAGTATTCAGTGTTAATATTCCTTTAACACTAAGCCATGGGGGACACATCTGAGCACGCCTGAACAAATAGACATTTAAACACACATGCAAGTAAAAATGTGACTTAAATCATAACAACTAATGTATAAAAATAAGCATGTGCCCACTGCTGCTTGTTTTTTTAATGGTATTTATATTATGTTATTTAGAAATGCACAGTAAGTTCACCCTGTTCTGCTGCAGCATTAGGATCGGCTAGTTGTGTAAAAGAGTTTTCTTTCTCCTCTAGCACTACATCGTATGCATGTGTAATTCCCTTCTCATTCTGCAGCAATAAGACAAGCACGTCTACACTGTCACTTCACACTTTGAATCACTCAGCACGTACACAGCCGGGCAAGTCCCCGCACAACACACACATTAAGCATGCATGAAGGCCACACCCATGCTGTGTCTAGACTGCGTAATATGCTCATGCACAATCCTACCCTGCAGCTGCGAGAACCAGATGTGATTGGTTTGTTCTGTGTCCATGTCAGCCTGCGACAGCATGACCTGCTTTAGCTCTTGTTCTATTAGTGGATTTAATTCTGTCTGTATGTATATTTGAGCCCATTTTGTTGTGTAACACTAGAGATTCAAACTCTACTCCATGCAGCCTGCTCTCCACTCAGGGTTCAGCAGCGTACTACACATGTACACATGCACTGCAGCAGTTGTGTGCTATTTATAGACCTGCCCCACAATTACAAATAGAGCTTCATTTTGTGTAGAAAAAATATACCCTTCTCTCTAATATTGCTGCCTGTCTGAAATGACACATGATTAGGGGGCACGATGAAATAATAAACACGAAATCCAAAATAAAGAACGAGTTTGAACGTGAGTCAGAGGATGCTGGGAGTGGTGTGATTACGACTAAACTCATTTCACATTTTGCACGTATATTCTCCCAGAAGGCTCGTCTTGATACCGCTTGGATGTCTTCAAATCCCATATGCGGTTTCCCAATCGTAGCTGAAGCAATTGTCAACCGGTCTGTTGATCAACCTTGTGCACGCTGCGACACGGTGCACTGACATCACGAGCCAGTGTAATCACAGTTGAATTATGTGGGAGAGTTTAAAATGAATCATTTAGTAAAAATGTATGAATGATATTCATGCTACGTGCACTTCGGCGATGTTGTAATTGAGCCCTTGTGGGCGAGACCGTTCTGTAGGCGTGGAGTCAGAGGGTCTGGTTCACTGTATATTTGTGCACTGAGAGAAGATGAATGGGATTATATTGATCTGAACTGAGCACAGCGAGCCTTTCCAGACAGACCCAGGTGGTAAAAGCTCCGCTCCATTAACCTCAGTGTTTTACTGACAGCTACGGTTTGCTAGGATCAACTTACTGCCCATTCAGACGAACATAATGATCAGTCTGGAAACAGCAGTGACCCTCAGTTGTTGGTATTAATATCCTTTGATCAGTCTGCCTCATGTCATTTGTTACAGAGATCTCAGTAGAGAATAAAATAAGGACAACAGAGGAGGATGAGCTACGTCTATTGTCACCGCATATCAACAAAACGTCTTTGTCACTAACAAACACAAGTAGGCGACAAGTCAAGTCAGTGTAAAGACAAGAGACCACGAAATCCAAAATAAAGAATGAGTTTGGACGCGAGGCGATGCACAAATTGATCTGTACCTTTTCAGTGTGAAGCTGAGTTTCTAAAATTAAATTGTCAAATAAAATTGAATAGCCTTACTGTTTCTCACCTGACCGATTGGTGTGTAAAAAATTATTCTATGGATTTTTTTACAAGCAGATTACAAAAGTGTGTCGGCATAAGATCCAATCAGAATTAACATTGTTACCTCGTATAATTATTTTGGCCAATTGCATTGTTGATTGAAACAGTCAGACTTCTCAAAGAAAATTATAACGAAAAACATATTTTTTACACAAACCTTCACTGTGCCAGGAGTATTGAAAGAAATCATGTACAGCTTCTCAGTATCTAGGGTATAGACATAGGTCTGTCTAACCTCTGGATGGTCCTCTGTGGGCGTATGTATGCGTGTGCTTATTTTTGTACCATTCAAGGGGGTATGTCAAACTGACTCATCCACTCACTGGCGTAAATTAAAGACAGCAGTAACAACATGAGATTGCAAAGCCCCTGTCTGATCATGTATACTTGATCCGACCAAAGATACGGTTTAAAGAATTACAGTGGCGCTTTTAATTGTTTTTGTGATTGCGGTGTTCTTCAACCAGTGCGTTCTGACTTGTTCATTCCTCAAAAGAAAAATACTAGTTTAGTTTTAATTGAATGGTTTTCAGGTGTTATGAGAGAATGTCTCTGATTTATGGAATAAGGTAAACACAGGATGGAAGAATGCATGATATGACACGTGTCATGTCACGTGTGTCACACACGTGTTAAGAAACAGTTTCTCGAAAATCCCATGTCCAAAAACCCAACTTGAAGTAATCTAGTATAGAAATCAGGACGACTCAGTGTTAGTTGATGTCATATGCACTTGCCTATTGTAGTTTTTATATAATTTGTTCTCTACAAATGTTTGTCTTTACTTCCAGTTGTTAATAATTCTCATAGTATTGCCCTCTGTAGTTGCACATGCACATACTCATATTAAAAAGATATATTCTTTATCAGCATTAAGTTTGCAGGTTGCAGATTGTTTGCAGAGCTAGCTGAGGTGGGTGGAGGAGTGGTAGTAGTGGTGGCGGCGGCGGGCTGTGGAGTGTCGCCTTGGACAGTGGATCTCTGTGGACAGCTCGGGTGAACTTGGGTGGAAACACTATTTGTCATACACTGACAACGTGCAGTGTGAACCGCGTGTCTCTGCCACGCTCAGTCCCATTATGTGGACAAGCTGACATGTCTCCATACAGTAGCTCTTTGTTAGCGTAGCTGGAGGAGATAAAGGCGGGGGTGTCCAGAGAGGCTGATGGATAAACACGCAAAGAACTGTGTATAATTTTTGAGCTCGACGAGACATTTTGAAGATTTCAACGCAATCTCAGTTTTCAGTCTTCTCTTGCCATATCTTAGTGCTATTCCCTCTATGTTCCTATGTGTCTCCGCAGTGGGCAAGCAGGTTGTCAGAATGAAGGAAGAGAATTTGTTCCATCGGAGGTTTTCTCTGTGCCCAAATGCTGTCTCCCCACCTACCATCGACCCCCGCACCCTCACCCGGAACCTGTCTTATGGAGGAGACAACGACCTGTACAACCTCAGCGCAGGTAAAAGGCAAACCTTCAAATCGGAATGCGAATATGGTAGAAATATACAATACCAATGTAAAGTGCGCTCGCGTACCTTGCACCGTTTGTGAGATGACTGTGTATCGTGCTGTACTGTTCTGATTTCATATAAGTCAACAAACCTCTGCTGCTGCTTTTGTAGCTCCTTTGGCGGCTATCATGCTTTAATTGTCTGTCAGCAGGTTTATTCACCAAGTTCATTTGTATGTGACTGTGTGTTGTGGGTTCCCACCAGGCAGTGAAACAGACAGGAACGGTCTCTCCATGCTGAGTAATGAACTTAGTCCTGCCCAATCACCAGGCAGCAAGGTAAGAACACGGCTCCTGATTGGGCAGCTCCTTAACAGTACGCCAAAGTCCTTTTGAGTTTTGTGATGATTACTTCCTCAACACCTTTTAAATATCAGCACAAACGTTTTAGGGCTTGATTTGAGGTTTCCTACTTTTTTTTTAGATCAAATCTACATCAACAAGTGTTTATGTTCATAGTAACATATTAACAAGAAAGTCACAAGGTGAAGTAGAACATTTCCTGCCTTAAAAAAGAACATGTTTCATAAAAGCAATGAAAAAAACAAGCATGTGTAGTTATTAGTAAAGACACTGGACCAAAGTGCCATGGTGGGAACTGTGTCTTTTGGCAACACAAGCTTTTTATCGAGCAACTAAGCTTTCACTGTGCTGCTGCTGCCTCTGTTATGTTGTACTGTTCCTAACAATGGTAATGCGCATTAGGAACGGACAGTAAATGTTGATAGTTGCGGAGTAACCTCATCTTGTCTTGTCTCCTCTCCTGTTGTCGCCTCACCCTCCCTCGTCTCATGTTATAACTTATTTATACTATACAGTATGTGCAAAAATCCCTGAATGCAGCTGCATTTTTGGCCCATTCTCTTGTCCCAGAAACCCTTATGGAAGGGATATATAGAGACTTATAGAGACTGATCACAGCCTCGCTCTTGGATGTTGTTATTTATACTGAATGTTGTAATGCTTAGCTAAGATTTACTACTTTTTTGGGCTCACCATATATTACTGTGTATTACGGATTTAGGCAAAAATGTCCTGCAGTTTCACTGTGATACACTGTTGCAAGTCATCTGAGTTGCTGCAAATAATCTGTATTTAGTCATCAGTGATGAGCCAACAATCTGTGCCCTCTACTGTCTTAACAAAAATCTGACATAAAAGTAGGTTTAATCCATGGCAAACAGAATGGTGTATATTGTGCTTTTATTTATGATACACAAACATATTAAGCAACACAGAGGGATGAGAAGATCGTGAGTTTAGGCTTAAGGAGCTGAGCATAGCAACTGAATGCAAATGTGATTCCTATTTTTTGTATTTATTATTATGTAAAAGCCATGGTGTATAAAGTAAAAGCTGAGTGGCCTGGGTTTGTGTGCATCTGCTTTGTATCTCAAAATCTGAACAGAGCTGGCCTTTACCGTTCGGAGGACTTCGTTGTTTTGGGTCAGGGATGAGACTGGTGAAAACAGCAAGTCGATAGGACCAATATTTTAGAAGATATTCGTAAATTTGGATACAATAGCCTTATAGTCATGTTGAATCCTATAACCATCATTGAAATGGATTACCTAGTAACACATAAACAAAAGGACCATGTTGTTATGGTATCAAAGTTCATGTGCAGAAACAGACATGCCAGCTTAGAGGTTATTCAACTGAAAATGCAGTGGAATTTCCTCAGAAAAGTAAAGAAATTAACTATATAAGAGTATCTGGAAGCCATGATTCCCCACAGCTCAGCGTGGTAGTTCTACTGTTATTAAATAAATGTAACCAACAACCATAACAGCATGGAGGAGGACAATCTGGTAAAAATTGTTTTCCTGTAGTTTCTCTCCTGTTGATCCCACAAGCCCATTTACACAGCACTTCTGTTGCAGGAATAGATCACCTTTATTCTGGAATGATGTCTGTGTAAACAAAATGATGGATCATGAATATAATGAGTCCGGGCCATGTACAGTAAATTATCCACCCGACCGTGGGGAAATTGCAGCAGCAACATACAACAAACAATCACAGGTAAAAAAAAAAAAAAAAAGACAGAAAAAAAAGTACAATTTAAAAATGTATGGAGAAAAATAAGAAATGTATTATTCTACTACTACTACTAGTAGTAGTATCACTACTGTTTTATTCATATAGATATTTACATAGCAAAATTGAAATGACATATTTTAAAAGTTTTACCTCACACTACGCTGTGTCACTGCCGCTCTGGTCCGCTGCACTGAAGTCCAGCCTGTCTCACCTCTGTTACTCCTTTGGCTTGTCGGTGTAAATCAGTCAATGGTGGAAAAAAATGTCTCTGTCGAAGAGTGGATATTGATGGCCCTCTCTTGTCCCCCCCTCCTCCAGTCTGAGTCCAGGATGTTTAATGGTCTTGAGAAGGACTGCCCTTCCCCTACAGAAAAGCTGGCCCGGAAGGAGTCTCTTAAGGTACACATCACTTAGTGTACTGTTTCCAAAAACCTAGAATGTTGCTTGAGCATTGCTGTTAAGTAGAATGTACTCTTTATTGACTTGTTATTGTCTTTGTAGCTGCACAGTGTGAAATGTGCAGTAAGCACTCAGGGCAACGTTTGAAGTGTCACAGAGTCTTCTGTGTACTGTGTTATTATGTGCTATAATTATCACTCATTTATAACTTAAGGCATGTATTTTCCAGAATTAAGACCAGCATTTCTTTGACTCTGCTTCCACCTAGTGTTTGTACTTTTAAGATCAGGCCACTGAACATTTGGACTCAGTTACGTGTGATTTTTGCATTTCACAGGTCCAAAAGCAGAATTACAGGCAAGAAAAGAAACGGGCAGCTAAGGAACTGTCCAGCGCACTAAAGGACCCCAGTGTTGTCATCATGTCCAATTGGTTAAAGGTGCAGAAATGGCGTCTGAATGTCTTTTTATACAACATTGTCTGTGTCTTTTCCTACCACCGTATTCAATTTTTTTTTTTTTTAGATCCGTGGCTCATTAAAGAGTTGGACCAAGCTGTGGTGTGCACTAAAGCCAGGAGTTCTCTTGATCTATAAGACCCCTAAAACAGACCACTGGGTTGGGACAATCCTGCTCAGCGCATGCAAGCTCATAGAAAGGCCCTCAAAGAAGGACGGCTTCTGCTTTAAACTCTACCACCCACTGGAGAAATCCATCTGGGCTGTCAAGGTGTGTCATAGATCAGGAGGTTTTTAGAGCCCTAGGAATACCGTAGGAGCAGGTTAACTCCAGTGATTCTGTTTTCAGAACTAGAAATGGGGGATTTTGGACGATGACAATGTGGTGTCATGCTGGTGAAACATCAATTTTTCCAGTTGGTTTTACTGCCAGTGAATTTTAACTGCCTCATTAGCTTCACCCTCAAAGACAAGGAATTATTTTCTGGTAACTTCCAAATGAATATTTAATACACTACACTAACTCATTTATACAAAATGTATTCTAATATTATTGTCTGCATTTACTTTTTTTATTGTAAAGTAGGTCATTTTCTTTTATTTAATTTGCAGATTATGTATGTGTTTCAGAATTAAAATGTTTATAATGCCAAGATAGACAAAACTGAACAGAAAGTGACTTCTAGCAAAACATAAAATTGTATAAACATAAAAGCAAGCATTTTTAAACACTGCGATTTTTTGCTGTTTACTGCTGAACCGACTGTAGACTATGGGGCCTTTTAATATAAGTAAGACTAATCTGATGCCAGTGAAGAGCTGAGAAACTGTATTGCACATGAATTATTGGCAGGGTTAATGGTCCAAAAGTACTTAAACATTTTAGATCAGTAAATGCTTGTCTTTGAGGATGTGTATGGGGTCTGATTTTTGCAAGACTGGCGATAAATAGTGGCGTATATTTCTGCAAACACTCATATCATTTACTGCCATTATCATTTCTAGGCACTAATTACCCTTTCTAATTTGGCACCACGCTTATAGACCATTTGTTTGTGCTGGTACAACACAAGTAAAGTGGCATGATGCATGAATCACCGTGTCATCCATCTGTTCAGGGTCCCAAAGGAGAGAATGTTGGCTCCATCACACAGCCTCTACCCAGCAACTACCTGATCTTCAGAGCAGCCTCTGAATCGGACGGTAAGCCTTGTGCATTGTCGCACTTGGAAGTAGATTTCCAGGCATATTTTGAGATAATTGAAATTACTATCACCAGCAGAATTTATTGTCAGCATGCACCCCGGGCTGCGTCTAAAATGTGTTGGTGTCTCCAGGCCGGTGCTGGATGGATGCCCTCGAGCTGGCTCTAAGCTGCTCCAGCCTTTACAAATTGACAGCCAAAGCAGGGAAAGATGCCGATATCAGCACGTCTTCAGAGTCCTCACATATACTCCACCTCCTGCAATCAACGGCCCTGACGGACGCGGAGCTGCTACAGTGAGTAACACATAAATCTGCACGTATCTAGCAGATTTATCTACATCTTCTATCAGTCAGTATTCTTGGACATGTGTTTCCTAAAAACACCCTGTAGATTGTTGGTAATATAGCTATTCATACATTCATGATGCCTCAGTTATGCAGGAATCTGTCTGACATTTCCAAACCAAATGCCTCTACAATATAGTCTCTGTCCTCTCTGGTCATATGCACAGAATCACAGCTTAAGATAAAGGAATTTCCTTGAAAAAATTGTGGCACATTGCAAAACACTCGCAAACCAAGTATGGCTAAAGTTAGTGTTAGCTAGCGTAACAACTAAATACAGATGAGTGCAGTTCTTTTGGTGATATACTAGCCATAGGTGTTTATGAATACATAAGGAGAGTTCATTTCCGTAAACACAAGTATAATCAACAGAGCAGCACAGTTTAGAATAGAGTCCAAACAACCCCGATGTGGATGCATGTGATCTCCTAACTACGTAGACACAGATTATTGCTTACTGTAATATCTAGAACACTCTGGGCGAGGTAAATGCTTTAGGGAAAATGCATGTTTCATACAGGAAATTGTCTTTTTTCGACTGCAGCTAAGCAGCCCAACTCCATTTTTTTAAATAAACACAAACACCACGTAGAAAGAGCAAAATCTAAAATTATTAATAATATCATGTTTTTGGAGTTGTATCTTTTCGCTGTTCAGCTTTAATGCAAAAATGATTGCTTTCACTAGTGTTAAAGCTACAGGAGGTTAAATCCAGGGGCCCTCAAAAAAAAGCTTTATCTTATGTAAGGGCACTAAATATAAAGACTGTGATTCCCACTTCTGTTTTTTCTTGTGCATCGTTTTGCTATTGAGTCTGTGTGGTCTTAACTTGTAAATGTGTGTGTGTGTGTGCTTTTGGTTGTCTGTTACACGCATTGAAAGAAAATAAGGAAGGGAACCAAAGGCTAAGCAGTGTTTTTGTCATTTTCATCTGTGAAATATGGGGTGTAATTACCTTGGGGTAATTATGTTCCTCTCTCCAGCGCTGAGCGTGGTGCGGACTTGCCCTAGTTTTTGCTTTTTGTAACACTCAAACTAAGAGAAATCTGCTTCACAAGGAAGTGGGGAAAGATTGCAGTGTCTTTGAGGAGAGTGAAGATGTGGTCAGACAAACTGCTGGGTTTCACTCATGAATATGGAACACTATTTGCATAACTGCCGTGTCTTTTGAATTTCTTTCTTGCCCGCTGGCATGCTTGTATCAATTATTTTTCGATTTCCTTTCAGGATTTGGCATTGTTGTTTGCAGCATTTACATCGTTTATCAGACATCCCTTTCCCTTCAGACCCCCACCTCCTCTTAACCTCCTCTGTGGCCCAGGCCCTCCCTCTGGCCAACAGTCACAGCTCTTCCTCTTCTCCAGCTCCTCTCACAGCCAATGACACTATCCCACAAGATCACATGACTGACAGAGGAGCAGGAAGATGGAGTAGATTGAACCACCCAGAAAAGAGACGACAGCAACACAGCCCGCTGCAATCTCTCCACACACACATAGAGGAAAACACACACACAATCAGGAAGCAGGTGTGCCAGAGTCGAGGAAACAAAGCTGCACCTTTTAGTGACTTGACCGAAGACATTTACACACACACAGGCAACAGAAGAGGAGATAAAGAGCGACTGCGCTCGTGTTTGGATTTACTGGCAACATCATCTGTGGTTTATTTCCAGAGGACGAGTTTGTCTTTGATTCTGGTCTTTCTGGTAAGACAAGCTACCTGTGTTTGTGTTAATAAATTACATAGCTGTTTAGTCAGCGAGCTAGAGTGTTCAGGAATGCAATAGTTCACGTCTGTGCAGTCCTCAGACGTTTAGAGATTAAAACCTGCTTACTGTTAGGATGGTTATTGTTGTTTGTGTCCATATTCGTTTCTCAAAACAGGACGCCACAATCCTACTGAGGCTCATCTGTATTAGTTTGTCTTTTGTAAAGTGCCCAAATTAAACCTAAAGCTAATATGTTTGTGATTAAAGGCACAGTGAATGCATTTACTTTGCTTTTTGGCTGTTTTGTTAGAGTCTGTGTCTGTCATTTGGATGTGTGTACCCATTGTAATACACAGATGTCCACTCTCACACTTGTAAAATGGCTGTTGGATTGGAACCGTGATGTTCCCATTTAACTATTGATTTCAGCCCGGTCTCCCTCTCTCTCTTTCTCACTTCTGCTTTTGCCAGCCTTTTACAGACTGTGTTATGTCCTTCTCTTTTTTTTTCTTTTCTTTCTTTTCTCTTTTTTAAAAATTGTAACTTTGTTCGAACAGAGAGAGAGCAAACAGATCTGAAGACTGTTTGAATGTGTCTTAGATGAGAACATTCCACAGCGTTATTGGATTATTCAGTCTTGCTTGCGGCCGTCTCTTGAAGTGTGTAAACACATGGTCATAGTTGTGTATTTCACGTGCATATATGTGCATATCATCCTTTTTGTAGTCAGTGATATTCAGGCTAGATCAAGAGGATTTCTATGAGTATTAAGGAGTATAAGGACGTGGTCTGGTTGTCGTGGTAACAGGACAGGTCACATTTGCTGAATACATCCAAATCCTCAGGCCAGGTCTGTTTTTTGTTGTGCGTCCTCTCTCACACAGTAAGCTTACTCATAGTAGCTATGAGGTGGAGGATATTAGAGAACATCAGGCATCTGAGGGCCCCTTAGAGGTTCATTGATGGTTATTTCAGTTTCTCTTAGAGGTTTTCATTATGTTCCAGGCTGTGTCGCCTTAATGGAAAGGCAACACACAAAACGGGAACAAATTATGTAAGACATCTGTGTGTTGATCATGTGACAGAAATCTTTACGGTCTCTATAGTTTCGTCAAACTTCCATTCTCAATTGAATTATCCCTGCTAATTATATATGCTGACAGTCTGAGCACAACATCTAATTCACCTCATAGTTATGCAACCATAACTATGAGGTGTTATGGTTGCAGTCCCTCATTAAATTGTGCAGTTGTCTGTTGTTGGTATACACAGGCTTTGTATGCCTGAGGAAGTTCAGCTACAATAAAACAGGTGTTTAATATAGTTGTAACCTTGGCGCTGACCTCTTTGTTTGCCTTCAGGTTGAATGACAGTGTGCTGCTGGGCAATCACCACATGGAGCACGATGGCTTTTCTGACAAATCGGAGCGTGAGGCTCATGATGACTGGGACACCGCAGCCAATGAGAATGGTGGCAGGCTGACAGAGGAGAGTGACATGGACCAATCAGATGAGCTGTCACCCGGCCCACAGGCCACAGCCTACATCGAACAGAGCACGGAGGAGATGGCTGAGGTGAAACGACAAAGTTCACACACACTTTAACACTTTACTTTTACCTCTTCAGTATCTAAAGCAGTCCTACCTGTGTCCCATTAGGCTGGAGAGGCATCCCAAGTGGAGACTGTGTCAGAGGAGAATAAGGGTCTGATCTGGAGTCTGCTGAAACAGTTACGACCAGGGATGGATTTGTCAAAAGTGGTGCTACCCACCTTCATCCTAGAGCCACGGTCCTTCTTGGACAAGCTGTCTGACTATTACTATCATGCTGATCTGCTTTCACAGTGAGTCATTTTGGGACAGTGCGCATTAATGTGTACCAACACATTTGGTGAAATTACTTTGTCTGAAAATATATTCAACACCAAAAGGCAGCATGCATTCTCTTCTCTCAATAATTGTTGTAATATCTGCATGTTTTCTGTCTTTGTTATCACAGAGCTGCACTGGAGGAGAGTGCATATGGTCGGATAAAGCAGGTGTTGAGATGGTACTTGTCTGGCTTCTACAAGAAGCCCAAGGTAAGATCACCTCACTGTCACATGTCCTACTATTGTTTGGACTATCCTGATTGAAAAGAGTAGCCCACTTTTTGCAACGTCTTACTGTTTTTGCGGTAAACATAAAGCTCCTTTTGCCTCTTCTTTAACTGATTACAGATTTAACCAAATCATTTTCAGTAAATTGATGAGGTGTTGCCAAACCAGAGTCTTCACTGACTTTTGAAGAAAATCTAAGAGTAAAATGGCAAGACCTTTTTGCATTCAAATGTGTGTGCATACTGCATTGAGGTAAATGTGTGTGTTGACATTTTCAGGGTCTAAAGAAGCCTTACAACCCAATCTTAGGGGAAACATTTCGCTGTTGCTGGCTCCATCATCAGACCGACAGCTGCACATTCTACATAGCTGAACAGGTGAAAGCAGATGAGTTCTGTGAATAGAATGCCTACACTCACACAAAATGATTCTGGTCACGTGTGAAGCATTCAGCAGAACTGAGCAAACGCAGCACACACCTGCAAAAGGCAGCGAGTGTTAAATTCCATCATACCGCATGGAATGGCACCTTTTTTCTCACTCTATTGCTCATATCCCTCTCTCCATCTGTTGCCAGGTATCCCACCATCCTCCCATCTCTGCCTTTTATGTCTGCAATAGGAAGGATGGATTTTCTATCAGCGGAAGCATCCTGGCCAAATCCAAGTTCTACGGTACGTATAAAATGATCATACGTGATGAAACAGTGATGAACATAAAAGCTTGCTATAGGTTCAATCACCTCTTGAATTACTGTGTCACTAGATGTCCTGAATGCCCTGAAGCACCATAGATGGCACTCTATGTAACCTCTTTAAAGGGGGAAAGTGGCCTTGAATCCAACACCCCTTTGTCCTTCTGCTGTCGTAGGTAACTCTCTGTCAGCTATTCTGGACGGCAAAGCACGGCTATTGTTTCTGAGCAGAGATGAAGAGTATGTCATCACCATGCCCTACGCTCACTGTAAAGGTAATCTATACAATCCATATTCATGTCTCCTAGCTCATAGTATTGCAAGTTTTTTTTATACTACTCGCTATTGGTTGGAACACCAATATGTTTCTGTGAGGTATTTCTTACCGCACATCTGTAGTTATTACTGCAGTAAATTTTGGACTCTGACATTGTGTTGACCAGAATCAGCCAGTCCATAAACAAAAATGACTTTTACCGATAGGTGTTGATTCCATTATGGTAATGATTGTTTCAAAAATGTATGTAATTGATGCGACTCACAATTTTACATGTAGATACTAGTATGTGGGTCTACGGAGATAAGGGTCATTAGAAATAATGAATATGTGATAATATTTTATTAATAATGTTAATTATATTTTATATATTAGATTCCCCTAATGAAGGGATCTAATCTATCTATATTATACTATATTGTCATTTATTATTCATAGAATTATTATAAATAATTTAATTGGTCATCTCTTGCCACACGCAGGAGACCAAGACATTGAGGGTGCAACAAACACCCACACATACCAGACAATAACAATGGTGGAGAGTAAATCCATGCATGGACCTCACAACAAAGACTGTCATGGTGTAAAACCAGTCAGATGTACCATGATGCACCAGGACGGTGCATCATGGTACATGAAATCTGCCCAACTCTGATTGGTTGGCTTGAAATGTATGTTTTGAAGGTTCTATATGTAAATTTGTTACAAGAGCTCAATGTAAAGTTTACACAAGAACATTTAGTCATCTTGTACCGCAAAGTATGACGAACACCACCAATAAGTCATTGACATAAATTGTCTGAAACAAGAGCTGTTATGTTTTTGAATGAGTTTCATTTGGGACCCCTGGCTCTCACAAATGACCTTTTCTGTTTGTGACCAAGCTGGTCACACTTGAATCACCAAACACACCCACACAGTACAGGATGTTAGACATGGAAAGTCATCCGCCATGGGCACCAGGATATTTGAGCACTATAACGACTCATAGCTAATCTTCAAACTCCCGCCAGTCTTACTCAGGGTCTGTATGCTTTGGTCAGGATCAGGGTCTAAATCAGGGGAGTTTCTATTTATCCTGAAGTTAGCAATGTTGAAAATGAAGGAATTTGCTTGTTTTGCTCCTTGTAGTCAATGCGATTTTTCTGCTGCACTGCATCAATTTGCTGATTTGAAGCCTTACTGTGTCTCCATTAGGTATCCTGTATGGCACAATGACACTAGAGCTGGGTGGAAAGGTTACCATTGAGTGTGAGAAAACAAAATGTTTCATAGAGCTGGAGTTTAAACTGAAGGTATGTTTCCCACATGGGTTAACAGTACACATTAAATTATGAATCTAACACTTTCTTTTTGACGCTGTACTGTACCTACTGTGAGTTTTAGCTGATGCTGTGCTGTCTAACACTGTTTGTATTCAACACAGCCTTTCCTGGGAGGTTCAGGTTCAGTCAATCAGATCAGTGGGAAGATCTCTGTTGGAGAGGAGACACTGGCCACAGTTGATGGACACTGGGTGAGAATCACATCCCATTCCTTCAACCCAAAGAAATCACTAAAGCAATGCAACTATAACGTCTTTCAAAGAGGTCTTTGTGAAAAAGTAAATGTAACAGCACTGAATCAAATTGGCATGAATCTGATTTTGTAAAATTAACATACAAGTTGTTTGAACTCAGGGTTAAACGGCAACATAATTACATGTCTGGTGTCATCCACTGAAATAAACTGAATTTATTAACTTGTTTTGTACAATGAAAGAATGTACTCAGGGAGGAGCCATCACTGATTCCACTCAGTCACGGTGAAAATCACATCAACAATTTGTTCCTTTTTTTTTTTTTATTTTCTCTGTGAACAGGACAGCGAGGTGTTCATTCATGAGAAACGCTCAGGCCTGCAGGAGGTGTTGTGGAACCCGGGTTCCGACATCCGCAGCAGCCGTCTCAAGAGACAAGTGGTCCAGTTAGAACAGCAAGGGCAGTTTGAATCTGAAAGGTAAGCCACACCACAGAAAACCCCTGTGTGGCTCGTTATATCGATGCCGATCTGTATTGAACAATAACAACAGCCCTCACTGAGTAATGGGTTTTACATGTTCACATTTAATCTTCATGTTTCCGTATCAGACTCTGGCAGCATGTGACCAGTGCAATCATGGATCGGGATCAGCTCCGGGCAACTCAGGAGAAATTTGTGCTGGAAGAAGCTCAGAGAAAAGAGGCCAGGGAGAGAGGAGACAAGCCCTGGGTCCCACAACTTTTTCACCAGGACCCAGTCACTTCTGAATGGACCTACAAGCACATGGAGTATGAACACACACACACACACACACGCACTGAGCATGTGTGGTTTTCAGTTCAGTGTAGTATAAAAAAGAAAGCATGGAGATGACGTGTGCAGACTGGAAACAGTACATCCACAGAGGAGTAAGTATTAGTCATGTTTTGCAGCTTGCGGCCGTGGGACAACGAGCAGTGTCTGGTTCAGTTCGAGAAGGACGGAGTGATTCAGACGCATGAGAAAATCCAGAGGCAACACAACGGACTGTCCTACAGCCACAGCTGGGCCAGCCAGCAAAAGGTCAGCAGGCCAACAGCACACACATGAACTTTGACTTACTCCTATCTACTTAAAGACCGTTTCTCCTCAAACAGCTGTTTATCATCCCTCGTTTCAACCAGAGCTTTAGACTTAGACTAAGGCTACGTTCACACTGCAGGTCTTGATGCTCAATTCCGATATTTTGCTGAGATCCGATTTTTTTACATGATTGTTCACACTACAATTCAAATGCGACCGCCATCAGACTCCAGTGTGAACGGTCTGCGGCTCTAAAGTGACCCTCATGCGCAGAAGAAGACCTGACGCCACAGGCAGCACGCTGTGTTTATGGAAGTAAATGTGGAAGCAACACAAGTCCGTGTGTGCGTATCAATTTTTAAGTTGATGTGCAATCGGAGCCGACAAAATTACGAGCAAATGATAAAGAGAAGAAGACTGATCTTGCTGCTTCACGCCTCCTCTGCCGCAGAATTGTGATCCCCGTCTCACTTCAATGATGTTAAAGTCGGATGAAATGTGACATGAGCGTTCAGACTGTGGTTGCTTTGAAAAACATCAGATACGTATCCGATTTAGGACCACATATGAAAAGGACCTGGGTCTGGTGTGAAAAAATCGGATCTGTGCTGTTCATACTGTCATAAAAAAATCAGATATGGGTCACTTGTGACCAAAAAATCGGATTTTTTCTGCTGTGTGAACGTAGTCTTAGACATCCTTGATTGTTATTGCACAGACACACACAGTGAATCTGGCAATGAAATGTCCTTGATCGGCAACTGAAACACAATAAATTTGGAAAATACAAAAGTGCAAAATTACTAAAATGAATCCAAAGCCATGAGTGGATACGGTGAAAAGATGTAAAGGTTTAGTCTACCTTTGATGCTTTATTCTACACTTGATGCAATTCTGTAGAAATTGGTCATTTCTTATACTTTTATCTTGTTGAACTTTAATTAATTAGGGTGTTACACCTGTCTTAAACAGTTTGATGCAATTTTGTTGAAATTTTATTGTACTTACATCTTAACTTTTATTAATTGGTGTGTAATCATGGATGTGTTTTTATTCCTTGTAAATTTTTAATTGATGTGAAGCACTTCGCTAAAATTCCTGTGTGAAAGGTGCTATGCAAATAAAGTTTATTATTATTACCTTCGACACATCGTCTCTGTCATACATGTGCCATGGGTGTGTAGTTTCACCAGTAAAACTCTCTTGCCTCTTCCCAGGCTGAGCTGAATGGAAAGCACAGGAAGGCCAGTAGCCAACCGTCCAGCTGCAGCCAGAACACCGAGAGCAGCAGCACCACGCCAGAACCCACGCACGAGTCCTCAGACAACGAAGGTCAGATCCACCAACTCACATGCACTAGTTAATAACAACTGAAGTTTGAAAAGAAAAATCACTTTAAGCTCTACCTTGGCAAACGCCTCAGTGTTCGTACTACAGACTGGATATGAAAGGTACCAGTTGTACACCAGCAGATGGCAGCATGAAGAAGTCACACCATGATGAGTTCTTTTGGCTTTTCCCCTTCTGGGGTCGCCACGGCGAATCCAGTTCGCGTATTTAATTTGGCAGGAGTTTTTATGTTGGATGCCCTTCCTGACGCAACCCTTGTATTTATCTGGGCTTGGGACCTGCACAATGAGACATTGAGGCTACAGTTGTAGGCAGTAGCATGAAGGGTCTTGCCAAGGACCCACGCTGGACACTCATCCCAGGGATCGAACCCGGGTCCCCTATGAACCAGCCCAGTGCCTCAACAACTACCAACAGCTTTTATCAAGACATGAAATGAAAACTGATAATTACTTCTATACCGTGTTACTGTCAGATGCCATGTAAGTGAATCGCAACATTACAGAATTCTGATAAAAGTTGAATATCCGAATACTTTATTAATCCCAGGGGAAATTGAAAGTTATAGTTACTACAGTTTGGAACAGGTCAAAATGACATAAAATGAAGATTAAATTGTGAGTAGAAAAATATTGAGACCCTGGTTCAAGGTAATGTCAATTTTTACCTGTTCTTGTCGCAGGGTTTTCAAGCCAGTGTGCACGGTGCAGTAAAGAGGTGAAGGACATCGCTCTGATCGAGGCCTCCATCACGTCGATACAGAAGACGCAGCAGGACATCCAAAGGTACAAAACAAAATGCTGAATTCCACAAAAAGAAACAAAACAACAAAAATATGTTATTTCTACGTGGGATTCAAACTGACTTTAGATTTGTGTTTAATATTTTCTAAATGTTGTGTCTCGGCAGGAACCTTGTGGCTCTGAGTCGTCAGCTGGTCAGTCAGAGAGCGGCCAATGACAGCTTGTCGTTGACGGGCCGTCACTGCCTCATCCTCTGCGTCCTACTCCTGTCGCAACTCCTCCTCAACTATGTCTTCACCTGAGCCCTCTTCTCAGGGACCGGTTTCACCCTGACACTGATCTGGCATCCGACGCCCCCCCCCCCCACACACACACACACACATACACCCATCCACTCTCCCTCGAGCACCCCTCACCCCACCCCCCTAATCAGCAACAGGAGAGGGATGTCAGATCAGTGTCAGTGGTGCAACTCTGTCCCTTTGTTTCCTCAACGGGGGGCACAGACATTATAGCAATAAACACAGCCACCGCCTGTCAGTCATCTGCAGAGAGGAACGGCACCCCCTAGTGTAGCCAGACTGAAACAGCACCGGCACCCACGCACTTTGGACAAGAAGAGGAAGGAGGACAGATAAGATGCAGCCGAAAAACTATTTAGATTTAGAATTAAAAAGAGAGGAAAAAAAAAAAAAAGCCTGATGAAGATGAAGGATGATTTTGTTAAACATGATGACAGAGAGGATGTCTCACCATTCCTTCGTGTCTTTTTTTTATATTTGCCCTGCAATACTGTTTATCTGTGAGTGTGCCTGTGTGTGTCGTCATTATCTGCCTGAGCCCCCCCGTGGCTGCAGGTGGATCACCACTTGGACTTCTCCTACTCCCCTCCCACTCCAGATGTATGGGCCTTAACGCTGAAGCCAAAAAAAAAAGAGGAGGAAAAAAAAAACACGAACAACATATAAATGAAGAAAGAATATCTTCCAACAGTGCAATTCTGTGTTTTGTATCGACGTACGCTCAGAAAACACTCTGTCTCGTCTTTTAATGATGATGATGATGATGATGAAGAAGATGATCATGATGGTGATTTTACCAAAACAGTATTTATAATCCGAAAGACAAAGAGTACTTGTTTACAGGGAGCACTGTATGTGTTCGCAGTGACACACAGATGAAGGGATAGTGAAGGCGAAGCAGGGCAGGGAGCCAATCAGAGTGTCTTTGTATTTGTGTGCCTGTAGTGCTGGAACGGGGAATTATGGCATAGCACTGCTCTGGTCTAGACCATGACACTAGTGTGTACAATCAGTTACATAGAGAAGCAGTGAGCGGAGGAAGGGACGAGGGAGCGATGATTATGAATATATAATAAGTGGGGGGAAAAAAGAACTACCTTGGCCTAATAGATATATCTTGGTCTGCACCATGTTCAAAGTGACTGTTTTAAGATGTAAACACTTAGTAACAAGTAGTTCTGCTTTTAATCAGTTTGTATATATTTGTTGGAGTACACTGACAAGCCTGTGTGTGTGTGTCCAAAACGAGATTTCAGAATGTATTTATTGGGCGATTAACCTTGACTTTCCTAATCTGATTCATCTTGGAGGACGGAGACCAGGGGTGACAATCGCTCTCCCAGGGTCGAGTCTGTTCATCATGTTGGTGTGGATGTGTGTGCGTGTGAGCAAGCACATGTATGCGAGTAAGCCATTATTCTTGTGCTCAACGGTGCCCGACGTTTAAGCTCTCGGGGTTTGTAACCTCCGACCTTAAGTTTGGGCTCAGCCTCCGTTGGTCCATCATCATCACCAGTACTGATCTGCCCAATGGGAGACGAGCAGAGAGCACAAGACTCTGAATGCTTTTTATTTACATTTGACTTTTGTTTTTCTTCTTTTTTTCATTATGTTCCTGTTTTGTACTCTACTGCCATGTTGTGGGGTTTCTTCTACATGCCAGATATTTTTGTTATATGGAATGAAAAGACACATAATGATGCCCGATGTTTTAATTCATACCTGTTGCATACTGTAGCACTACAGTAAAACATTTTAACCCTACGAGTGTCTGCGTGATTAATAACAACCAGTAAGAAAATGACCCTGTAGTTAAAAAACTCAGATTAAAAAAATTATATACATATTTATATATAATGGGTCATTGACGTGTGGACACTTTTGGATATCATCTGGGGCGACCGCCCTAAAACTCTGAAAAATGTTTTTTCTGCAAATCTATATTTTC
>JAPTHA010000024.1:4681314-4691530 GCA_029814585.1 Gymnapogon annona
AGCAGACAAAATATTCATAAAATTACTCATTTCTCTTCAGGCATTTCAGGTTGCTTATATTTGTTTTTTGTGAAATGCTAACTTGTTTTAGTGTAAATATTGGAAAAATACATGAACATATTTACAAAAATATATACAATATATAAAACATATCTACAAACATTTGGAGTTATGTTTTTATAATATTTTTGCTGGTTTGTATATCCAACCTGAATTAAAAGCTTTATGAATGTCTGAAGTGTCATTTTTGCATTTCTCATGGGCCGGGTGGAACCTTTGATAGGCCACATTTGGCCCCCAGACCACATTTTGACACCCCTGTTGTATTGTATGAATGTAACTATAATATTGACCAATGAAAAATCCAAGTTTAAAAGAAAAGTTTTCTCATTTTCACTAAGAGGTTTCTGAGGCGTCATCTGTGTACCAGCGTCCTTTCAGTGACACAAAAACATGGAAATGCATCTAAATCCTTGTGAAGGTTTGTGAGACTTCATTTAGATGCGTTTGTCAAGTGCAGTAGAATACAAAACACCATGAGACAAAAAAACAAACATTGCCATGTTGCACAACTTTAATAGAATATCTTAACTCTGTACAAATTGAAAAGAAATATTGCGCAAGTAACAAATTGTGAATAAGAACCAGTTAAGGCCATTGCTAGCACACGGTCCAACGTGGTAGATTTGACAATGTCAACCGTGGCTCTTGAGAGATCTGTCCGACAAGATCTACAATCGTTCTTTTTAAAAAGAGAGAAAAGGGTGGGCGTTACATCGCAGTGGCTGCTTTTGATGACCAGTCACCAGGCAAAGGTGTCCAACCAAAACCCAAGTGCAGTAAAAAAAAAAAAAAACAAACAAAAAAAAACACACATTGGCAACCTCTTCCGTTTGTTTTCCACAGACATTCCACGGAATCATTAGACAAGAAACAGAAATACTTAGATATTCATAAACAACCTTAAATGTTGAAATACATTACATTGTGTTAATGAATTGGCAAACAATTTATTAACAGAGGACGTTTTTGTTTTGTTTTTCTCTCTCAATTGTTTTGGCTTCTTGGTATCAGAGTTAGTGACAAAGCCTTGAAACTTCCCCGTGATCATCTGATCCAAACTCCCCGTAACCCCCGGTAACCACAGCTGAGTCTCAATAATACTGTTATGAACCAGATAAATACCAGGAAGCCAGCTCTTATAAACAATCAGAAAAGTTTAAGGGACGGCCACGACGTCTGCTTAAATCTATCGCCTTCAAGGGAAATATTCACTGTATGAACTACATGTGACTAACAAAGAGGAAAGTGTTTGTTATCTTTGTTAAAACATGTTGAAAGAGGACTATTAGAGGCAAACAGGGGAGAGCAAGATGACTAGTTTGAGGTGCAACCACATCAAGTCCCTCTGTACATGCCTGTCACAAAATCTCTTGTTACACGTATCCAGTCAAGTGCTTAGTTTAAATGCTTTACACCCAATACACCTGGGCAGAAATGAGCAGTATTAATGCACGACTCAATTCTAGAATCTCTCAAATGTGTTTTGATAATAAAAAAAAACACCACTTGGCAGTATTCACGTTTTTGTTAACCTGCTAAGCCCAAATGCTTTGAGCTGATGAGGATGAGCCTAAAAATGCAGCTTCCGAAGATGCACCATTTCATACAGCTGCATGACACCAGAATAAATAGTCCAATGACATGAAAATGAACATTTATAAAAGTAAATGCATGTCTCTTAGAAAACACCGAAGCGAAAAGAAAAAAAAAATTACTTCAGCAACCCCAGTGAGTGATTAAGTTTAACTTGTTCAGCAGTATCCTGGTAAACTAACACTTATTTTGTTGGCATCAAAAAACCCTGAGTAACTGATTTATTTTCATGAAAACTAAAAGTTGGGAACCATTCCTTTCCTATCTTTCTCTATAAGATGGCACTTGCTGAGATTCTTGCCAGTAGTTACCTACTCCACCTTCCCAAAGAGGAAGACTGTTCCTATGCAATGCCATGTTTATTTCAATAGAGTCAAGTCACTTCCACTTTGTTCGAATGAAGCCAAATAAAGGGTGAAATGAGCGCAAGACAGAAGAAAACGAAGTCATGCACATTGTAAAAACGCTGTTTGCGTTCTATTGCGTTCAGATGAGAGTTCATAAAAGGGCAGAGCCTGCAAGACTAGGACGACTTGCTGAGTGGCTAAGAATTGATTTGATGGGACAGCAGGTCTCCATGTCCCCTGACCATCACCATGGTTACTGCTGTTTGCATTCGGCAGGCTGGGGTTGTTCTTTCTGTGGGGGACAAGGAGAAACCACATTAGAAAACAGTGCAACGCAGAACAGGAGCAAAGCCACTGGGCGCTAACAGGAAACTAGACCAAACTAACAAGAAAGCAGGCGATAGAGAGAGTGAAGCAGGTTGTTTTTACACCTGGTTTGTACAACAGAAGGGGATGATGTTAGAAACCTGGGATGAGACAGCAAGGAAAACCAAAGATGAAAAGAGCAGTCACAGAGAGGGAAATGTAACTCCTATCTACCCAAGATGTGAGTTGAAGATACTAAACATCAATGACTAGTAGGGGGAAAAAAAAAAGAAGAAAGCCAGCCATAGTCAGAAACCTAAAGCCAATGGATGAGACGGTGTGTAATGTACGTGGGACGCCATCCTTATTTCTCCCTTACCTAGAAATGCATGGGGTGAGAATGATTTGATTATGCCTGTAATGGAAGGGAATCCAGGGGGAGGGAGAGACAACAATATGCAGTTTAATTGTCACATTGAAAAATGACAGTGAGCACAGTGAAACTCAAATGTGGGCTATTCTAGAACAACAACAACAAAAAAAAGAATAAATGAGCTCACAGCAGGTTCCACCAGAGGGTAAACTCAGCACAACATGCTACTGAACACAACTCACTATCAGACAAGGCAGCGTTGTTGGTCGCTCCCAACGGATTAGCAACAGGACACATTACTCACTATCAGACATAATGGAGTGTAGTCACCCCCACTGAATGGCTCCATTGCATAATTTTAGCCAACAGTAAGTGCAGGAAAAGCAAATACTTTTGTCTGCTGAGGTGGATATTTGAGACACAACTACAACCCTTGTGTGAAAGGTGTGAGGGAGATTCCACATGGATTCTCATTGTCACGATCTTCGTGTTAGACAGACTTAATGCTTCAAGTATGACTAGATCACACTCAGGTGAAGTCATTCTAAAAATGGAAACATAGTTAACGACAAGAGAAAGACAGGACACACACCTTGGGATCAAAGTCTCCGTCGTCATCCTCTTCCTCTTCACCCTCCTCGTCTTGCTCCTGAGAGACAAAAAACAGTCTTTGTTGACAGGACCAATATCTTAAAATACACTTTTCATGGTTTCAGCAGTGACATGTGCTGGTGTAAACCCACAGACAAAACAGCGTCACTAACCTCTTCATCTCCCTCTTCCAGTTCCTCCTCTTCAAACTGCAACGTAAACCATAATATTAAAAAAAAAATTACACACCCACACAAAACAGTCAAAGTGTGATATAGTTTGTGGACATCTAACTTAGTGGCTAGTGTGTGTTTGGGGGGAAAAACCACTCACGCTTTCATCATCTTCCAGAGCCTCTCCGGTGAAGTACAGAACTGCTCTTGGAACTATTCTCTCACGGAAGAAATGACCGATCTCAAAGTCTGTGGCTAGAGTGAACTCAGAGTCCTCATCCTTCATGACGAGAACATAAGAGTAACAGTTACAACACGGCTACAAATCAGAAACAATAATGTTGATGACCATAATTAAGAGATATAGTAAGGGAAAATCTACTCACCATCTCTCCATCTGGTGAAGCTGAGAAAAAACAAACAAACACATCTTTTAGTCCAAAAGTACCTCAAATGAATGCACCACAATAACTCAGGGGAGTTAAGCACCCCAACAACCAGTTAGCTCATAATTCAATGTTTTCTCATTTAGCTTGGCTTCCAATAAGTCACATTTCCATAGATGGGTGACAGCCCAATTTAAGGCAACAACTACGCTCATTAAACATGACGTCATATCATCCACAGGAAGTGACAGACCTTTGGCAAACAGCTGTCAACCTCCACCACATCACAATAAAACTGACTAAGGTGAAAACCAGATGTTGCGTTGACAAGTTAATTATCTTAGATTTCTAGTATCTCTGTGTTTTAAGCATGGAATTGTAGCAGTGAATAGTGTACCTGTAGATTACTAATGTTTTGGATGAAGACATTTGTTATTCTTACTCATTAGAACAGATAAAACATTCTTAGGGAAGATGTGGGAAAATAGAAAGGGTTGTGTCAGTGCTGTCACTGTAAAAAAAACAAAACAAAGAATTGTTTCCTTTCCCCATCAGACAAATATACCCATGATGAATCACCACAAAGAAATGTTGCTTTGACATCCATTTTGTGCAGTATTTGTGGACTGAATCCATTTTCACACATTAATTCTGTTCCTCCAATACACTAAAATAAGGCATCTGCACTAAAACACACAGCTACAGTCCCACATCAATAAATCACATGCATTCTTCACATGATTGTGATACGTAATCAGTATTAGAGGGCCAACACTCTGGCCTTCACACCTGAGCACACTTTACAGAGAACTGTTTAAATTCACTGTTCAAATACAGAGGACAGTGAACCACAAAAGTCAACCTTCGCATCTTTGCACTGCAGCCACTCATGGCTTTGGATTTACTTTAGTAATTGTGCACTTTTGTACTCTCCATATTTATTGGTTTTGTGTTATCAGTTGCCAATCTATGACATTTCATTGCATGCGTCTGTGTGATGATGATTAAAGGAAGACTAAGTTTAACATCAGACAGTAAGTGATCAGGTCAACTTCTTACTCAGAATATGTCCAGGCATGTTCCATCATAAGTTGGCTCTACTGGAAAGACAGTTGCTGAGTAACACCTCTAACTGACACCTTGACTCACTCATCATTTTGGCCCTCCACCCTTCCCCCACTGTTTTATTTCCAATACTGAGGAAACAGTAAGTTTCATTTTAGAATTTCAATAATGACAGTTGGTGAATGAGTTTCAATACTTTGTGTACAAAGTCCACAGTCAGTGGCAGAAGTATTAACGGTTTCCACCTACACACACTAAAGCTTTTGGCGCCACCTGCTGTTGAATTGAGGGTCATTACATCAGTTGCACTAACCTAGCAAACATGTCTGCACATGTTATACTGTACATCAGTGCCTGCAGGTTTGAATCACTGTGGATCTCCATAACAATCCTTGAATCAAGAGTAACTGGAGGCTTACTTACGGAGATTGTGTTAAATATATCAGCATAGAAGTGTGTGAAAACGCTATCCATTAATGACAGGACAATTTTCTAAATTATATTAGAAACAGGTTGGTAGTTTAGAAGGTTAAGACATAAATAAGCAGTTGCTTAAAATGGTCGTACACAATAAGAATACCGACAGTAATGAAAGTGAAGTGCATTTGCTGGCTCACCTTTGACCGGGTTAAAGAAGTTGAAAAACGAGTCATTGGGAACCTGTTTGGTAACAGTGCGGACCGTGCCACGGCCTTTATGCTTCTGCTTCTTCTTTATAGTTTTCACTGTCACGTCCTTCCCCTTGTGCCAATCTATTTGACAGCTAGAAAGAGGAGGTGCATGGTGAGAGGTGGAAGAAAGCAAGGGCACCGAAACGGTAAATGTTGGGAGAGGAGGCTCATATGTGGGGTTGCAATAAAAGAGTACAATACAGAAGGAGTAGACAGAAGAGACAGTTTCCATTTCTCTTCCTTCACCTCAGTATTCAACTGTTTAAGTGTTTCACCGGTATGTTTCTGGTCTGTGCTCTCACCCTTCACAGTCAATGATCTCTGGACCTTCAAATGAGAAAGGATCTGAGGCATCAGGCTCTGACTTCATCTTGTAGACTTTAGTGAGGACGGCATTGTTGAAGTAACCATTGGGCTCAAAGTGGAACTCTAATGTAAAACTCTGAAAGATTAAGACGAGGACAAATAATTTCAGTCAAAATTCACAACTACTTCATATAGTTAAAACCATCTGCATTCATTTACACACTATGGAGGAACTGACCATTGGTTGTCCTGGCTCAGAGAACTTGACTTGAATATCTTTCAGATGCTTTAGGATAGGCTCATCGTGTTCCTGGTGGGTGACAATTAGGTCAGACAAAGCACCCAGCATTTTTCAGATATGTAAAATTTTCAGCCCAATATAAAATATGATGAATTGCTGAACTGTACCTGAAGCATGTCACTGAGCATGTCCACACTTTTAAATATGGTGAGCCAGAACTCGGGAATGCCTTTTGGGTCTTCCTCTGGTGTGGCTTCTTCCTTCTTTGCATCCTCAATAGCAGCTTTTTCCTTAACTTCCTCCTGCAGGTGGTCGGCATAGAAGACAATAGAATTAACCCTTCATTTAACTTAGACTAAGGTGTTTCGTTTCAATATAAAGCTACACCTATGAGATGATCTTAAGCTTAGATACAAATCAGAGCAAGACTAGTTCAGGGATACAAACATTGAGATGAGCACTACTTACAGCTAGCTCCTCCTCCTCTTCTCTGTCACTGTGCCACTCACACTCCTCATCTGTGGGTTCTACTGTTGCTGTGACAATGTCTCGTCTCTGTGAATCATACAAATTAAACAATTTGGAAGTTTATTATGAGATATTAGAGAACGATCTGCGTTTAAGTAAGCCTGTCTTTTCAACCAGCACAGTGAAATCTAAACCATGTGTGAGACAGAGACATAGTTCAGACAGGTGCAGCAGGATTTCAGCTGTCAGTCTTCAGTGTAACTAAGAATGGCTGAATTCTTGTCACTCACTCTGGAAATAGCCTCCACTGACAAAAGAACAGTTGACTACCCGTTCTGGTAGTACTGTATTTTGTGTACTATAAGCCGTTACTTTCCCCCCCCACACTTTTAAACCTTCTGTCTATACAATGAAGGGGCTAATCAATGGATTTTTCTGGGCTAACAGCTAGCAGGGGCGGCGGGCACTCTAGCACGAAGTGCAAAAACAAACAGATGGAAGGAAGACCTCAGTTTACGCCTATTTCCTTATCTTGCAGAATAGGGAATGCGTTTCGGTGACTATATCTGTAGGCATAAATCCTGTTGCTTTTCTACAACGGCATACATAAGATCAACAAATGACTTTCACCAATTAATAATAAACATTTCATGTGGTCGTTTTGGGTTTCCTGTTGTCGCATCATCTGCAGCGTTCCACTTCTGTGTGAACTTCTGAGAGGAGAACGAACACACGTCTGGTCCATGAACAGATGAAGCAAAGACAGTAAAGTGTGGACACATTCATACTATTATTCTTCAGTGATTATGGGATGTATAACTAAATCCACATTCGCTCTGCTGTTAACATGTGGAGACAAAGACTTCAAATGTAGACATATTTTGAACATAAAGATAATTTTCCATCCCTGTGTACTTTGTGAATGTGCAATGAATAGACATTGTGAATGTGCAATGAAAAAGTTACCATGGGAGAAGTACTTCATAGGATAGTTCTGACAACTAAGTTCAAACAATTAGTGTGTGGGAAAGTGCTTATTTTGTGTGTGGTCAAAAAGGTTGTTGAAGACTGGGTATTCAAATAGCAGACAGCAGAGGTGTATCCACTGAAAGCTGAAATTGTCATTTTACTGCTGCATTACAGGCACTGTTTGGAAACAGTCAGTTAAGGGATCCAAGTAAATATTTACTAAATCTTTCTGTGTAAATATCTCAAGTTAGAACTTCGACATCTGCAGCTTGTGGTCTGGCGCAGCCCATGTATGAAAAAAAAAAAAAAAGATTGTTTTCTGCTAAAAATTTATTGGGTGCTGTCTATAGTGCAGAAAATACTGTATTTAATTTAGCATCAAGGATGGATTTTCACTGATCTTGGGTCAGATTAGACATAATGCCACCTAGTAGTGCAGGGAACAGTTCCACTGAACATTTGATTGTGCTGTAGCAAAGCCATTGCAACAATTCTGTTTTGACTAACACAAAGCTAACAAAATATATCTACCTGGTGTCACATATGATTACAATTAAGTAAAAACAAAGTCATGCTATGAACACATTTATTTTTCATACCTTATCAAACAGTGGCTGATAGAGAGCAGAATACTTCCTCTCAAGGTCATGGACCTCCTCGTAAAATTTGGCCTCTATGTTGGCACACTGTACTTGCAGCCTTTTCAAGGCATGCACTCGCCTCTTCACTGCCTTGGGAAGCATGCTACAAGGTGAAAAAAAAAGAAAATTGTGTGACCTTCAAATTATATTCAGAAAATTACCACACTGAAAGTAAGACCGTTGATCATGCACGGTGGAAAATGTTGCACATTATAATGCCAATTACGGATTGAAATAACTGAAATGTGCTGAATATATTTTATGAAGCATTTGAATTTTACGACAATCAATACAATATGCTTGCAAGGTTTGGCACGCATTTGGATGTTTACACGACATACTGCAAACCTCCTGCACTTACCTTTCCAAGAAGTGGAAGCTGACAGGTCTGTCCATCTGCCCACTGGGATTTTGCATCCCTTGATCCACTTTACCTGCCCAACAAAAGGATCAGTAATGAAGGTTTTTGAAGGTTCATCCCTAAATTCTTATTTCTATAGATTAATAGTCCAAAGTTCTAAATTCAGCTCAAATCATTTAAGATTTTTTTTTCTGCACCAGCTCCCATAGTGACTCTATGCCAGCACTCATGTTTGGACCGCAGAACTGATGAGAATCTGATATAATTTGTGAGATCATAGGTTTTATGCATTTTGTATACATGCATCATCTACTCACCTTTATTGGCGTCCATTACAAAGTGGCAGCACCTTCCTCTGTCAGAAAGAGATCATTTTGGTTAAACGTAAATTAATCTTGAATTATATTCAAGAGGCCAAAACAGCAGTATTTGAGTAAATTGTTGTTAAGCAATGAATTTCACCAACAGAGTGATCAATTACATTTATGATCAGAGGTTGAAGTAAATGGGAAAAACTTGATGGGTGGGGGCACAAAGAAGGACTTGTCAACTGGGATGACGGGTCGACCAGCTGAGCTAACTCCAATAGCAACACTTGGTGTTGAGCAAGCGCAGGCCGATGACGCATTGACATGTTAATGGCAGCCAGGGTTAGGATATGACAACCCAAGTTAGCATGATTGTCTTAGAAACACGAAAACGTCTTTTGGTGACTCTGACAGTCACAGTGAACCATCTTTTAAACGATATCACCTTAACTCCCACGATAAGGTTAGCTTAGCGACAAGTAAATGCACACAATAACATATTTTGGGCGGTACCAAGATATGGCAACAGCTAACCGGGGTAGCTAACTAGCGACACACTACGAGCCAACGTGCTATGAACAATGCTTTGGTTAGCTCAGCAAGTGCGACGTTTAACCAGTTTCTGGTCATCGCAAATAGGTCTTTTATGATCAACTGCATTACAAAGTAACTGAGATTACAATCGAGACGCCCTCTGATTAAACAGATAGGTCTGTATGTTCAACAAACACACGCTAGCCTGATGCTAGACGCATTGGCAAGCTAACATGAGCTAACTGTTAGCTACCGCTAGATAGCGGGTTAAAAAAGCGTTAGAATTAATCGTTTGCAGTGACTTTACCACCAGCCTGTCATGCCATCCTTCTATGTTTTGACATTACCGTCCAACTGTTTAAGACAATAGCAAATGTTGGCATTAAAGAAAGGTTTAGACGTACATATTGTTTAATCGATCCTTACCTCTGACTGGAGTTCTAACTGGTCGCCTCGCTCACGCGTTTTCACTCCAACCCTCACGCGCGAGCGGCGCACACGCTCTAAGCATCTGAGATTTTCATTGGTCGGCAAGAGAGCGAGGGCACGGTGCTGCGTTCAAGTGATGCATTATAACAGGTTTTCCACAGTGTCGACGAAGTAACATTTTTCGACTCACATTCGTCACAAAACAAATATATTCGAAAGCCTTGATGTAAAGTCAGTAAAGTACAACAGTAAAGTCACTGTCAGTAAACTACCTTACTGTGTGTAATCTATTCTGCTGCTGTAAAGTGGAATTTCCCTGAGTGAGACAAATATCTATCTATCTATCTATCTATCTATCTATCTATCTATCTATCTATCTATCTATCTATCT
>JAPTHA010000024.1:4728935-4739206 GCA_029814585.1 Gymnapogon annona
CCCACCCCCAACCCATCCACCCCTTACCTCCCTCTGGTTGCGTCGCTTTGTTCATTTGCGCACAACTGTTTGGATAGCTGAGACTATCTCTCTGTCTGTGGCTGTGTGGTATGCGTGTTTGGTATTTTTCTTTCTCACGTACTTTCTCTCTCACAAACACACATTTACACACACACACACACACATGCACGCAAGCACTGACTGGAAGACAGAAAGAGAGAGGGAGATCATAGCCAGCTGTGTGTCTCAAGACCTCGTCCATCCAGGCTGCGCTTGCTGAGTCTGCGCATTCTATACCTAAAGCCCATACCTCTGAGTGTATATGAAAGGCCGGCGAGTTGTGAAGGCACACACGACTCAGCCATGACACAATGGGCCGCTTGTTTACCAGTAAAGTAATAGCACCCCAAGAGGCATACCACCTCAGCACCAGTGTTCCCAGGCCAGGGGACCACACTGATGAGTCTGAAGGGGTGAGGAGGGGGGCTGTTTTTGATGTCAGGTTAAGAGGAAGGATCACGAGAACACATTCTGATTATTCCTTCCAATCGTAATGATGATGGGAATAGCAGTTAAGCATTAATGTGGCAGCTGTTAATCCTTGACTGGATAAGCTCAGTGTTTGCACTGTCTGACAGTGTTTTTGCGACATACATAACTTTACCTTTGGCAGATATCGCTCTTCAAAGAACAGACGCAGCACCTTTCTTTAAAAAAATAATCATAATAAGGGTAATGACTACTCCGCTGCTTTTCACTTTTTGACGGACAGCTCCTTTGTGGGCACTTTACCACAGAAGCTTCTCTCCAATCAGAAAGATCATTATCCAATTTGACCCCAGCAGATACGCTCCCTCCTCCGTTTCGCCTTCTCCTCCCCCTGGATCACCCTTTCTCTCTCATGTTCCTCTTCCTGCAATCAAATCTAGGCTTGGCTCTCAAGAGATTTCTCCAACATTGTGTGGGGCACAGGACTTCAAACAAGGCCATTATTGATTGTGAATAGTGTTCCCCTGTGCAACATGCTAAACCTCCACCCCCTCACCTTATTCTTCTATACCTTTTTCTCTCATGTCTTTACTCTCTTCCTCTTTTTGTTTTGCATTCTTTTCCACCCTCTCACGCCCTCCCTCCGCACTGATCCCCTTTCTTCTGTTTTCTCTACCTCTCTGCCCCTCCTCTCCACTCTCCGTCCTCATCTTCTTTATCTCTGCTGAGTTGACAAAGGACAAGGTCACAGAAGAGTTTTCCATTTTATGTATTTGCTCACCCACAGGTCTGTCTGCGGGCCTCTCTGTCTCCATCACTCTCTTTTTCACTGTCTACACTGCGGGGTGTTTACTTGTGTATTCGCTCATTAAAGGACTTACAGATAGCAATAATCAGATTATCCCCTGCAAACAAAAAGATTTGTTGCAGTTGGCCATAGATTTCCTTTTATCCTCTTTATTCCACGGAGTGCTGTGATTGTCCAAGTAATCCTGAAAATAAATAAATAAAATAAAATAACAACAACCTAGATTCATTCTGATGTCGCGTTGTGTTCTCTACATTAGCTCAGACATCATCCTTGGCTTTTTCATCACCTTTTTTCATTCTTTGCTGTTTCTCTCCAGGTAGGCCCACCAGCAGGGGTCCCAGACGAGGTACCCAGAACCGTGGGATAGTAGAAGAGTGTTGTTTCCGTAGCTGTGACCTCAACCTGCTGGAGCAGTACTGTGCCAAACCCGCCAAGTCCGAAAGGGACGTGTCGGCCACCACTCTACAGGTCATACCCGTGATGCCCGCACTAAAACAGGTACGTCTCATCATCAACAACAACACCAGTATGGGAAAAAAAAACACCCGTTCTCTTGTCTATCTGTACATCGCCCCCATGCCCCTGAGACTGAACACACACACAAAGACGGGTTTATCTTGTTAAATGGTCAATGGTAAGCAGTTACCTGTCCTGCAAAGTGCTGATCATCATGGAAATTATCAAGACTGTCCTAGAACGTTGTACTCAGGAAAAAATGGCAGAGTCGCATTTACAGCCTGCGTGTGAGAGAGAAAGTCTGCGAGATGGTGGAGACTGCCGGTCCGTAACAAAACAGTGTGTTCCGAATGTGTGATTATTAGTCACGGAACAGCAAGCTCTCCAAAAATGGCACGCAGTTTGATGTGTGCGGTCAACAACGCCTGACCTGGCTAGTGGAGACTCTCTGGAATATGTCACCGACATGCAGATAGCCATGAAGCGTTTCGGGTCTTTTCAGTGCGGTCAAAAGTCTGAGCTGTGGCTGAGGTCCATACCTTCACTCAGACAGACAGGGGGGATATTTAACGTGTTTCTGCTTTGACTTATTACTGGGGCAGCTGCGCTTCTATGAGATTCTGTGTAAAGTAAATCAATATTGCAAAAGTGTTTAGAGGAAAGTAATGTCTGAAATGTAAAAAAGGTTGCGTGGGCCTTAGTTGGGGCATGTTCCTAGTTAGTCTAGACAGGGAGAGTTGATGGGTACAGCCTGCTCCGAGGGCCAGCTGTTCTTTGGCTATTGAGAAGGCCTGGGGTGAATGAACGGGGATAAACACTCCTCAAGTGCCAGGACCAAAACAAGCCATTCATATGAAGCACTGGGTACTCACGCATAAATTCAAGCTTTGCCACTATCACTCCCACTTTTTGTTTTTTCAATCTCTAGCACTGAGCACGTCGTTTATTCGGAATTTGCGGTGAATGGATAAATTCTCGAAGGTGGCATTGTTATTTAATTCAGTCTGGGGTTAGGCAGTTCAGTGGGTCGTTGGGTGGGCCAAGACACGCTGCTCATATGTATATGAGGCAGGTGACCGCCCTTCCCTTTGACAATATGTTAAAGAGGCTGAACTACGCGGTCGTTGACAGCTTCTTTCAGTCGAGGAAACCAAAACAAGGGCAAGTCAGAGGCAAGTCTAGTCTGTTATGATACTTGGCGCTATGAGAATGACACTTGATTTCCATTTTACAGGCCTAACAATGACCCAATGTTTTCCTAAAATAAACAAGGCATTCTCCCATTGTAACGAGCCTTTATATACAGTATCTTATCATTGCTAATGAACTCACTCCCTCTTTTCCCGTTTTCCTCTGTTTTTCGCCTGCACGCCACAATAGGAAGTCCCAAGGAAGCAGCATGTGACCGTGAAGTATTCCAAATACGAGGTGTGGCAGAGGAAGGCGGCCCAGCGGCTCCGGAGGGGTGTCCCCGCCATCCTGAAGGCCAGAAAGTTTCGGAGGCTGGCAGACAAGAACAAAGTCCAAGTCACCGAACACAGGCCCCTGATCAGCCTGCCCAGCGAACTGCCGCCTGTCTTGCTCACCACGGACAACTATGTCAACCACAAATGAGCCCGTTGCCAGCCCTTTGCACAGACAAGAGTTTGGATGGAGAAAAAAAAAAGACTAGGGGATTATAGCTTTGTCTCTGACGTCATTTCTGTGGCAGTCCTCTTTGACCTCCCCTGCCCTGTCCGAGCCCACCAATCCCTCCCCCTGCTCTCATCTACTACTTCTTGACCCCCTGGCCCTTTTTCTACTGCACCCCCCACCCTCAACCCTCCCAACCTACCCTCCTCCGGCACACAGACATGCCTTCACATTCTTCCTGTCTGAACTCTTTCGCTCCCTCTCTCTTTCAGTCACTGACACAAAAGGCACAAACACAAATGATGAACAAAAAGTTAACAATTCGGCTGAATGCAATTCAGGTGGATCCTTAAGCAAAACAGAAAAGGGAAGGGAGAAAAGACGATGAAAGAGATCAATGGTTTGCAAGTGTCAAGAGGACACCCAGCGGAATGTTTTTTGTCCTTGTGGAAGACAACTGAAAGTGAAGAGCAGCTTGCATGAAAGAATCCATTCCACATCTTTTTTCCTGAGGCAAAAAGAAAATCTCTGTTAGTTCTTTTTCTTATTAGTTTGCACCTCTACCTATAAAGGGACTTCCACACTGTAAGGAATTATTTTGTAAAATTAGATTCCTGCTCCAGCACCTTTTGATCACAAACAAAAAGCAGAAAAGAGTCTGCAAAATTGCACATTGCCACGGATTACGTCAAAGTAAAGAAAAAAATGGCACTATTTTTTTATGAACAATGAACGTGTAGCTTAAAAAATGTCATGGTGCTAGCTTTGGGAATGGACTCGAAGAGGTTGAAAAGCACGTTTTTTTTTTTCTTTGAATGAATATTAAAGCTTTCCGTTTTAAGGAAAGTGTGACTTTTTTTTGAAAAAAAAAGAGGAAAATAAAGGATATGGGGGAGCTCCTGGCAGTGGCAATGTCAAGGGGGAAGTGTCACGAAGAAAAGATATGGGCTGTCTTGGCGTCTAGGCTCACAGCGAGTGCTAGCGGCTGCTCATCAAAAGCTTGCCAGCATAAGCGGCAAGGGGGACCTGAGACCCTGTCCCTGATCTTCCTGTCCCTCTGAGGCTGCTGGACACAGGTAGCAGTGTGGGGACATATATGGGACATCATGGACCGCCTGGATTTGGACAGTACTACAGTTCTGGGACAGTACTTCCTGGTTGCCATGGCTTTGCGGACTGCTCTAACAGGAAGTAACATGGCATGGACAAAGAGCGAGTGGGATAATAATGATTATATTTTATGTTGTCTTTTTTTTCTGTTTTCTTTTCATATCAATGTTTTAAATGAGAAAAAAAGGAAAACCCAGTCAGTTTCTGGTACAGTGACATTCCTGTTTTTCCAAGTTAGGCATTTTTTTTGTTTTATTGTTATTATGTTATTTTACAGTTCTAAAGAAAGGCACAAAATTTTGATTCAAAGGGAAAAAAACAGCAATAATGTCAACTAACATTTTATTTTTATTGTATATCAGTAGTATTCACATGCTTTTGCCTGAAAACAAATACTTGAATATATATATATACATCTATATATATATATATTATATATAAATATAGATATATAATTAGTTTCCAGGGACGTTGTGTTATTTTCCTTTAGTCTGAGCTGTATCTTGCGTAATGAGCCGCCAAGCTTTTTTGTTTGTTTGTTGAAATACAAATAAGGGCACTGTATAAAGGCATTATTTATTTTGTTATAAAGTATATTTGAAAAATTGGTCCAAATAATATACGTAGCACTGATGCTCAACTGACGGATTTATTTTGTATGATCTCTGTTTTCCAATTGGAGTTGTAAGGCTTTTTTGTAGATGCTTTGTACCAAAAATAATGTCTTTTTTTTCTTTTCATTTGCCATAGTTACTTTAAATTAATATTTTAACAGCAGCATAGCCTGGATCGCTTAGGCATGTTATGTCACAGAAATAGGCACATACTCTGAATACGACGGTCTGCATGGATTTCCAGAAGCCTGTCAGGGTTATCTGTGAACAGGAAAGAATCAATAAGTGACTTTATTATTGGAAAAATAACTGTTCAACATTGATTGTACTCAACCCACTATGTTTTGAAGCCACTTTAGTATTGATGGCGGGGGGAATGATCAGTCCTTCATTAAATCATGTCTTTTTAAATTGTGCATGGTGTCCTATGATCTTCTAAGGAGCATCTTGCCTATGTGCCAGTGCCACTTATGGTGTCACGTGTTGTATGGGTCATACCGGCCGTACATGTCCAGTCAGTTCTAGGTTAAGGGTAACTTACATGTGACTTGCACAAGTCACTTTTGCTGGCAGTTTTCATCAACCTAAAAGGTCATTGTCTACCACTGAGAGCCTGTGATCACACCTTGGCTACACCTCACTCTTTCTTTCTTTCTTTGTCTGTCTGTCTTTCTGTCTGTCCTCTTCTGCTTCTTCTTTTTTTTTTTTTACAATGCTCCTGATCACAAGCATTAACAGTATGCATTCTGTATTTGCATTGCGAGTGCTGGGGTATTCAGGGTCATTACAGCCTGCCATTTAACCCCCACAATTTTCCCGTCGTCATCCACCAATTACGCATTTGAGGAAGGGCTATCACGCTAAACTTTTTCTGAAGCAGACAAGGCACTCAGGAAAACAAAACAAAACAATCTATGCTCTCCGAGGGAGAAGTGGCGTACTTGCTGAGTGTATGCGATAATCTTGTTGTGGAAGGGCAGCTGAGGTTGTTAGCCATACCTGGCCACAATGATACAGCTCTTTGTGACAAACCACTGAAGCCCGTGTCAGAAACAAGGTCATTCTATGCCACATTCTAGGTTCCTGCTTTTTTGTGTCATGCGTAACCCCATGAAATGCAGACTTACCGGATACTCGCCATAGTGTGGTGTGAAGCCAATATTTTATATCTTCTTTCTGTCAGAGAGATCTCAATTATCAAGACTGCGTCCTGTCTCTAATTATATTCTGCTTCAGTTGTGCAACAAAGCAGGCAGTGCAATTATTATTTTTGTTATTATATTAATATTATTATAATATTTTCTATTTTATTCTACATTTCCTGCTAGGACTGCATTCATTCACTATTGTAAAGTTCAAACAGGCTACTCTAGTGTTCTTATGGATGGCGTGAAAGACAACCACTTCTTTTCGCTGAATATGAAGAGATACCTTGCCGAGCAATGGCAACATTTTTCTGTGTCAGTAGCTCACTCAGCCTGTGTGTATTTTATTAATTTAACCTCTGCACGCTAAAACGTCCGAAATGCACAATTCATGTACTTTCATTTTTAATATCAATAAAAAAAACATTTTATCAAACGTACATTGTCTGCAAGATTTACTGTTTTGTTGGGCCCTGTCTGGATGTGTATGTTCAGCCTGTGCATGTTGTCTATGTTTCTCTGAGTTGAGCTTCAGAGCCTTTTTGTTTTCAAATATATATATGTATATTTTATCGATTAAACCTTATGTACCCTCTAAATGATTTATTGCATCTCCAGCTGCTTTACCCCCACCCACTCTCCTCCTCTCCCTCTCTTCTCCATCTCTGCCCGCCTCCACGCCTGTCTGTCGGTTTCCTGCACTCACAGAGTAGGCGAGCACGCCACAACTCTTCAGTCTTCACTCTTCGCTGCATGCCACACCAAACCTGGCCTGTTCTCACTCCCTGTGACACACCCACGCACACATCCATCCTTACATCCTCCAGCTGCTTACTAACGACTGGCACGAGTTCCACTTCAGCGGCTAAGTTTAGTAACCGACATGTCTCAAATTATCACATGCATATTCCGAAAATGGCACGACCTTTCATTGTTGACATGCATGCACATACGCACCCATGGGAATGTCTGTTACCAGGCAGATTTACAATGTAGAATTTTTGTTCCCAGAATGAAACAGTTTGGAGCACTGGGGGTTATCTCGGTGCAGCACCGTTTGCTGTAGACTCTGTACTGTTGTTGCTTGGCATCAAAGAGTTTGAACTTTACAGGCAGAAGTGGAGATTCTCTTTCTTTGGCTTTACTGCAAAGGTCTGCCTTACACTGATGAGATGCACATGTGTTGCTTCAGGGAAAGTGGAAAAGCTGCTCGGCTATCACTCTAGAGGAGGCGTGTTCTGTGTTTTATGGTCATAAATCGCTCAATTAAATCACCTTTGCCTGTTTCATGAAACGGTATTGCCTTTTTTAGAAGTACACCCACCCTGCAAAAGAAGAGGAAAAACTGTTGAAAGTGTAAGCTATGAAAATAGTTCCTTCCTGACAGATTGCTAGAGGCCACGCAAGTTCACACACAATCATGCACACACTGTACTTACATGTAAGCACATGCAATAAATCACACGCTTTCAACTCTCACCAACTGTGTTGTGCACTATGACGTTGACTGGCCTGTGTTGAGTCACTTCATTAATAGATACATTATAAGTGTAGTTCAGTAACCATTACAGCTTAGTTACATGCAGGCGTGTGTGTCTGTGGCAGCTCTGGGACTGAACCTGCTCCCTGCAGGTGTTGGAGTGTGATGCTCGGTGAGTAGAACAGGGACTCTGGTCCTCAGGGCTCGTCACGTCACTGTTGTACCTGACAAAGCAGAAAAAAGCCAGACACAGCCGACACGGTCAGGTCACACTCTTGTTTATGGACTCGTGTCTGTTGGTATTGTTCAGTGATATTTCAAAATGGTCATAAGAGTGAGGTTCCACTATAAGAGAGACAGATTCTCGGATATGTCAGCGTTTTTATTTTTATTTTTTAAGGAGCTGGAAATGCAAAGGCATGGACAGAAAGGTGAAAGCAGCTTTTCTCAACTGGTGTATTTTTATGTTGTCAAATTTAAATTTGCGCCTGCATCCAAGTCTGAAACCCAGACATAAAATCACCATAGCATTATCCTCAACAATAGCAGGAGCGCAGAAGAAATGCCAAATCAACCTTAACCGGTGGAGCCAAATAAACCATAAACCCAAAACCCACGCATCCATCCCCATCACAGAGGCCTCTTGAACTGTGGAGTGGAGTGGAGATGTGGGTGGCACAACTCTCCCAGGCCTGACATTGGAAACTGCCAAAGAGCACACTAGAGTTAGTTGTGGTTGGCCGGATGCACGGGATGCATGTAAGGCCAGGCCAACTATTGAGGCACAGGGTTTGGCAAGCCCAGACCATCACAGCCCAGCGTGGCCACACAGGCCAATTAAGACAGGCCTTCTCCTCTCCTTTCTTCTCCTCCCCTCCTCTGTCTCTCTCTCATCTTTCCCTCTCTATTTATCTCTCACTTTCTCTCTTGTACTCCCTCTCTCGTTCTCTCGATCCTCACAAAGCATGCTCACACATTCCTCTTTTCCCACTTTGCCTCTCTAATTGCTGTAGACTGAAAAGAGGGATGGAGAGAGGGGAACGAGATTGAGAGAAAGAGACACAGAGAGGGGAGAATCAGAGGGAAAGGGGGTCATACCGCAGAACCTCTAGGACAAACTGTACCAGCCCCCTGGAATAGTCAAAATCCCTATTTGTGATGCGCATTGGGTCGAGCACCAGGCATTTGCTCTCTCATTAATTACAGAAAAACATAACCTCTTGGCTGATCTAACCCAAAAGAGCGTAATCTTATAAAGTAAAATATAATCCAATCTACATCTTTGCATGGGCCCAGAGGTAGTGACCACAGAACCGGAGTATAAAGAGGGGATTGTATTTCTTCAGCGCCCCACAAAACTATCTTATTGTTGGTTCCTAATCAACCAGGAGCTGCGAGAAGGCTCTCCTAATTATGTAACCCTAAGTTCTGACATATTAACAACGAAGTGGAAATTGGGAAAAAAAAAAAAGTACAACTGTTCAGAAGTGCTGGAGAGAAATGGTCAAGGTATTATATGTTATTCTTAGTGAAATTATATTTTTATGTCTTGCTGCGGGTTCGACTGTCAAAGCAAGCGTTCTTGGCTCCTGTTTACCTGCAACAAATATAGAGTCAGTGCATCACAAATGATACAGTAGACAAGAACACAGAACACAAGAACACAATGTCAGTGCTCGTCAGTGGTCTGTGTCTGACTGTCACCCCAAAAAAAACATGATCCGTACAACCCACTCACACACTAAACATAGAGCGCTTTGGATGCTTATGTTGTCCTTGACAACACACCACTGGAAGGTCACAAGGGACGAGAAAAAGCGAAGCAACGTGGATGTGACAAAATGTGTGGGGTAGACAGTATTATGAAGGACCAGAACACAGAAAATGAGGTGGTTAAGCCATGCAAAATCATAACAAAGGGGGAAGTGGTTTCTCGTGTGGTCACTAGGTCATTGCATGACAATTTCCTCTTACTGGAAAACAGGGGGGTCACAGCTTTGCGCTGAAATATACTCTGCGTGTGGTTCAGAGCCTGTCTGAGCTATACTTATTTAAAGGGGTCAAATTACGTCCTGTGGCCCATGTCAGACGTAACATTTACATCCATCCACACTTTCATCCAAAAGATAAATGTGAGGATCAACCCGTGCTATTTACACGTCTGAGCAACAGTGGTCACGTTTGACATTTCTGAAGTAATTGCGAAATTGTTCAAAGCTAAATTGAATCGAAGGTGTTGCAGGAACTGTGAAGTGGGTGGCAGTAAATGTTTAAAGCAAAATGCTGCACTTAATTAAACAAGGAGGTCAGCATCTTGTAACGTTTAAAGTTTCGCAGTTTTCAACTTTAACATTCTCCAGGTGGGTCCTTACTTCACTCTCTCAGGGCATTCATCATTGTTGCACGTCAGTGTCACTATGCGGAGGTCACCGGGGCACTGCATGGGACTTCATACACCGCACTCACACACACACACACACACACACACACACACACACACACACACACACACACACACACACACACACACACAC
>JAPTHA010000024.1:4773935-4792382 GCA_029814585.1 Gymnapogon annona
CCCCCTCCATCACTAGTCTCAAGGATTTCCTCTATTATTCACTTGTTTTTCTCCCCCTTTTTCCCTGCTTTACCTTTCTCTGGCTTTCTTCTGCTCGCACCCTATTTTGATTCAGGATGTGCCAGTTTGGGTGGTGAGGACGGGGTTCCCCAGATCCTGGAGGGGTATTGGACCCTGAGGAACACAGGTCTCCGCCTCTCTATGTGTCGGTTGGTATTGTGAGCCTGGGCTAATCGTTAGAGTGAGGCCTCAAAGAGAGAGGACAAAAGGTCATGGTGGGTCACTTTGGCGTCCTAACATGAAAGGAGTTCCCAGTTTCAATGAGGATTAACCAAAAATTCCATTGACTGCCACACTATGGGAGCTGCCAGCATCTTATACATGTGAATTCACTGCATATATGAAAGTGTTCTGTCTCCTCTCTCCTCTCCTATCACCTCCTCTCCTTTCCTCTCCCCTTCTCTTCCCCTCCCCTCCTCTCCTGTCTCCTCTACTCTCCCGTTCTCTTCCTCTCCCCTCTCCTCTCCACTCCCGGCCTCTCCTCTCCTCTCACCTCTCTTTTCCTCTCCCTTTCTCTTCCCCTCTCTTCTCTTCTCACCTGCATTCCTCTCCTCTCCTTTCCTGTCTTCTCCTCTCCCCTCCTGTCTCCTCTTCCCTTCCCTTCCCTTCCCCTCTCCCCTCCCCTCCTCTCGTCTCCTCTCTTATCCTCTACCCTCCCCTCTAATCCTCTCTTCTTTCCTCTCCTCACCTCTCAGTTCTCCTCTCCCCTTCTCCTCTCATCTCCTCTCCTCTCTACCCTCCTCTCCTCTTCTCCTCGCTCTCCTCCACCCTCCCCTCCTCTTCTCCTCTCCTCTCCTCCACCCTCTCCTCTCTTCTCCTCTGCTCTCCTCTCTTCTCCTCTCATCTCCTCTCCTCTTCTCTCACAATGCGTGCATCATTCATTGGAAAGTTAAATGAGTTCAGTGTCTGCAACACTAACGGTCAAACTCTGCCCCTTGACCCCTCGGTAGCCTTTCATTGAGTGTGTGTGTGTGTGTGTATGTGTGTGTGTGTGTGTGCGTGCATGTGTGTGCTACTGTGTGTTTGTGTACATGCATATCTTTGTTTGTGGGCGAATTAACGTGTTTGTGTGGCAACAGCCCGATGAAAGTCTCCACAGCGGAGCTCATTTAGAGGTTAATGTGTCAGTGAATGAACTGAATGTCCAAACCTCCCGGTGCTATGAGGTGAGGTCCTCAGGACACCGGCAGGTCACGTTTCCCAAACAAGGCAACTGGTATGTGATAAACCAAAACTAGGATCAAAAATTGGAGTTGTTGTTTCATACTAACGGCTAAGTACATAGAAAATGAAATGAACCGATGAACAGACAACAGAATGAAGGAGTTACTGAGCCACGACCCTGTCCTCCATGTGTGTACACACTAGGAGGCCCACAAGACACGCTTTTGTGACCTTTAGGCCACGACACACAATGCACACTGAGTACCAATCATCTCAGTTCTTTACATGGCACAAAGGCAGGCTGCGGGGTGCTGCCCGACTGGCTTGGCACCCAGTCGATGTCATGTGCAGTGCTTAATAGTTACATTGCTGCCCGGCAGTAAAGCTTTATGTGCCTATACATATACTGGGTCATTCTGACAGAGTCTGGGGTCTTATTATCTTTCACCTCATAACGCCGCAAGATGGACTTCAAACACGTTCCTCTGACTCGATGGGTCGATCATGCAGAACCGAGCCCTATTCAGATCCACTCCTTGAACTCCATGGTTTATGACATGCTCTTTTTCATTCTTGGTGTAAAGGAATACATTCTAGCATTCCACCGAGTGCTGACTAATGACGTACGCCCTAATCAAAAGACAAAAAGGTGCACAGTCATCTTTTCTTTTAACTCTGATTTGTCGTTTTCTACCAGACCAAAAAAATATTCACACAGGGCTGAGCAATGTGAATTCTTGAACTTTCGTAACATCCCATTGTGTCAAATTAAGTGCTAGGAGACTCACTCCAAAAAGAATCAGATTATATATCTGATAAGAGTTGATTCACCCTTCAGCTATTTTTACATCACTTTAAAAAATTCGGCTGAATTACGCAATGAGAGAGAAACCCCAAAGAGACAATAAATCTTCAGGAGTGTTCCTTTAGAATGAAATCTACACAGTGCGCAGGTCTGACTTTGGTAAGAGTAATAGATAGTTTTCTCTGAAATTTCCACGCAAATCAGAATAAAATGTGGAAATTCTTCACTAACACTGTTGAACTAAAGTCTCTGGGGAGCCGTGAGCACATGTGTGTCGCTGATTAATACTGCAGACTTTCCCAAAAAAATGTGAGACAGAGGAAAAAAGACAACACCAACTATCAAAAAGAAAACATAGATTTCCCTTCATCACTCTCTCCGTCACAGGCCAACGGTTAAATTTCTGGGAAGGAAGTCTTGATTTAGTGGCAAACATGTTACAGAAGCAGCCGCTGATGCTCATTTCCCTCATTTCCCATCGCATGGGTGCAATGAAGTGCAGCTGCGGTTAATGGAGATGATAGTATAATTTAAGATCAATGCCAAACACTGTCACTCACCTCCAGCGTTAATGAAAAAGCAAAGGCAGAGTGGCGTTAAAAGACAGAGCGCGAGAAATTGAGGGAAATCTCTTCCCTCCGATATAATGATGGACAGGACTGATACTGTGCCCCCTTTGTGCACTCCGACGCTGTGTCGGGTGCAGAGATAGGGAATGGGGCCCTGTGAATTCATGGCACAAGGGAAGACAGGCACAGAGGGTGAAGAGAAAGAGGCGGACCTGAGCACGAGCATATGTTGCTCATCAACAGCGAGAGCGCGGCGATAATCAGGACTGGGCTGAAACTCTTACAGTGTAGTCTGTGAATGAGGTATTATGGCTTACAGGATGTGCTGTGTATTATTAGGAGGCTTAGGTAGTCATGGTTATAACGCATCGCCATTCATGCCTACATGTTTCTTTCATTGTCATTCCCAAGAGGAATGGCAGTGTTTTTCTTTTTTGCCATGTTTGCCTCAACAAATGTGACCCCCGCAAGACACCTGAAGAATGTGCATGTTTGGATTTTTTTCTCAAATCGCATATGCAGACAGTACGATATTAGAAACTTTAAAATGTTTATTGTTCTTTCTTGAAATTTAATTTGACAGGAAAAATACAAATAAACAATGCGTTTAATCTTCGATTACCTTTTCCGCACATCTAAGCTCATCACTGATTTGTCACAATTTACGACTTTATCCTTGACATTTTTCAGGACATAATACGTCATAATACGTCAATTCAAATGTTTTTATATCAGAAAACAGATTTTTTTAAAAATTAAAACCTGACTTTTTCAACTAAATACACTATATTACCAAAAGTATTTGCTCACCTGCCTTGACTTGCATATGAATTTAACTGACATCTCATTCATAATCCATAGGTTCAATATGAGGAGGGTCCACCCTCTGTATATATATAATCCATAGGTTCAATATGAGGTGGGTCCACCCTTTGCAGCTATAACAGCTTTAATTCTTCTATCAAAGGCTGTCCACAAGTTTAGGAATGTGTTCTTTGGAATTTTTTGACCATTCTTCCAGAAGCGAATTTGTGACAGACTCTAGTGTGGATGAACTGGACTGGACTGTACAGAGTGCTGTGCTCCTTCAACATCAGTGTGTGACCAAACAAAGGTGCTTCTGGAAGAATAGTCAAAATTCCCCAAAATACACTCCTAAACATTGTGCACAGCCTCCGAGTTCAAGCTGTTATAGCTGCAGAGGGTGGACCCACCTCATATTGAACCTATGGATTATGAATGGGATGTCACTTAAGTTCATATGTGACTCAAGGCAGGTGAACAAATACTTTTGGTCATATAGTGTATATCATTAACTGGACATATGGCATCTATGCATCCACTGTCATTTTTCAACATTACTTTTAGTTATATTGACAATTGGTAATGTTTCCAAATACGTGATGCTGCTGAAAATGAACAAAGCTATGTTTTACTTGAATTATGGAAGTACAATATGGTTAGCGGTTTAAAAATTCCATAACAAAAAACAAAAATTATGCCAATTTTTATGGGCAGCAGTGTACGTATATTAACATCCTTTAATCTGTCTACAATTGTTCACACGTTAATTCACCACAGACTCTCACTGACAATAAAAAGTCATGGAGCTACTACACGGGACCAATAAACACTGAAATGAGCCTGAGATTTTTCTGAATACAACTTTTGCTAAATGAAGAGATGATGACAATAGGACACCCGCCGTTAAGATGAGAGTATCCTCTTCCTCAAATAGCCTCAAGTTCTGAAAGTTTTTACCCGTCAACACTGGAAGACACAAAAGAGTAATGCAGAGTGTATGACAGAAGGACCGAATCTGAAAGAAAGATGGGTCGAGACAGGCACGTGCACATACGAAACACGCACCCATACACACACAGACACATCCACAAAAGGACAAACAGCTTTTGTTTCTGTCATGCGAGGCTCGGAGAAGCAGAGAGAGGCTTTATTGGAAAAAGGGCTGTGGTGTTTTCCTCTCCAAAATCACTAGGGCTCATTAGAGAAGACATTTCAGAGCTGGAAAGGAGCACATGACACATCGCACTTCAGACAGCTGACCTATTTACGGGGTGACTTGTAGCATATCTATAAAACACATTACAGCCCTGTCACTAGGGACCAGTCTATACAATTCGGGGAAAATATGAACTAATCATCTTCTGAGGTTACATACAGGGAAGGGAGGAGGGGATGATTTGGCTGTCAAATAGAGAATAACAGGAGCACCGCTCACACACACATCAAACACACTTCAAATGCAAGTGACGCACATATTCACACTCACTCAGACAAACGCACACTGTTATTTGTGCACTGCGTATGCTCCCTGTCCTGTAGGTTTCATATGGTTTCATAGGTATATATATGTATATATATATATATATATATGTGTGTGTGTATGTGTGTGAGGCTCCTACCGACAGTCTCCACACCACAGGCTTCCAGTCCCCGCTGATGGCTTCCATGTGTTGCGTTTCAGCGGGGAAATTTACCTTTTCCATGGCAGAGGAAGGGCAACCCGACACAGTGGCATCCCCCAAAACGTCTCCTTCTGAGAAAAAAAAGCCACTATAGAAAAAGAAAGCATAAACCATTCCGCTAGATGAGGTCATACATTTTTATTATGGGTTACCCCAGTGGGAAACACAATATCGCTGGGGATCATAAAAGTCTTTTTGCAGTCATTCAATACAGTTCTATTCAAAATGGCCTTATTCTCTTGTCTTTACCGTGCCTTGAATTGATTTAATCGTTTAAGTGAAGTCGGGTAAAAATGGGAAAACAGCTCATATTTAAGAGCTACTGTTGAGGCATCACGAGAAAAGAAAAAAAAAAGTCATCCTCACAGATAACACTTCATCTCACGGACTCTGAACCAAAACATTTGTGTACATCAGTGTTATAATATTTACCCGTGGCACTTTTGGCATGACTATGAATTGCTCACAGACAACATATCCTGTTTATTTTTCACCAAACGAACCGCCAAACTCAATTTACAATATCAGCTGGTTGTGGCAACAGCATTATTGAGCTTTTTAGGTTTAGACACTGTGAGGACTTGGTTAGGAGAAGATACCAGGGCTTTAACTCAAACCACAATCGTTTCCTAACCCTAACCAAAGGGTTTTTATTGCCCCAACTTTAAAAAGCGACGGGAACTGGGACTCAAACTATACTCTCTGCAGGCAAAAGACTGCATTTTAAACATCTGCTAGATTCCCCCCCCCCTCACACACACACACTCACAAAACTCCTGTCTATTGAGGAAAATGAAAAATAGAGTGGATTCTTCAATGACAAATACAAAAGTCTGTGCGTCGTGTGAAATACACAGAAGCCAGATTTGTGGTGAGTGGGGTTGGTAAGAGTGTGAGAGTCAGTGTGTTCCCAATAAAAGGGGTGCCTCCTCCGCTAATCTTTGCCCAAACAAAGACGGTTATTTTTTAATATCACTATTGGCCTAATGTCGATTTTCCCACAGCGCGGCATCAAGTACTATACGTTCCTTCTCGTCTTGTATTAGCAGTGAAACTGCCCTTCCCCCTGTCTCATTCCCACCTCTCCGGTTCAGTCCAGTTGTGTTTTGAAAGGGTGGTTATATTCACTGTTATTGTATGATTTCACAGAACCTCTCCTCCCAGCCTTTGAAGCGAGGAAGAGCTGACCGAAGCTGAGTGATCCCTGCTGTAAGCCCCCAGTCTGGGCAAGACCTGAGTCAGTCCCACCACCAGGACTCTTCTCTCTTTCATACCCATCCACATTCTTCCTGCTCCTTCATGCAACTGGAACAAATTTATGTCAGCTCAAACAGATTTTTAGGGCAACTTTTGAGGCGCGCGCAAGGCCGCTAGCACCGTTGACCGGAGGGTATTTGTCCTGGTTGAAGCCTGTGAAAATAAACAAGAGGACAAGAGGAGCTAAGTCTTGTGAAGCGGTGAGATTTGAGGGGCAGAGGAAAACAACAATTACCCAAGGCGTTATGGACATTAAGTGCTGAATGAGAGCTGTCCAGAGGTAGGGCTCTCTGAGTAAATAAGCAAAGCGGGGGATACTATCTGGTGTACCGTGAACATCGATGAAAGGGAGTAACAGAAAAACATAAATAAACCTTATCTGACTCGGCACTGACCTCTTTTGTCAAAGTGCTACCGCTGGGTTGAAGGTGTTAGGTTTCCATCCGTTAGGGTCTCGCTCTGCACTCGGGTTCACTCTGTAATTAAGGCCGGTAGAAAATCTCAACAGTTCATGGCAGGACTCGTTACTAGTCAACGGCGACCTGAGGTAGTCCAAAACAATCGCACATGTGTTTATACGGCCACGCAGCTGTAAGGGGGTGGTGTATCCGTTCGACAATGTGCAGCCGGATTCCAAAATGCTTTGTTTACTCTTCGGTCGCCCACTCACACTGGATATTTAATTCCTCTACTCTTTCGAGGATTTGGCTCCAGGACTTCTTGGGTCTTTCAAGCTAACGATGAATACTCCAATGACCTTCAACTGATGAGCTCCCAAAAGCTTCTTCCCAATTGTAGTGGTATTCTTCCCCATGGTCCTCCATTATCGAGAGTACCGAGAAGTACATAAGCGTGTAATTGTAATCATTTGTGTGAGTAATCAAAATGTTAGTGATTACAGAGGGGTTACATCAGTTACGCTAGTCGACGACAACAGAGGCGGGCACTCATGACATGCCTTCAAGTGTTGGAAATTCTGCTATATTTTCCATGTGAAAAGGGCTTTAACTGCGTTTGTTTTGTTTGTAAATCTTTTTTAGCTTTGTTGCCCAGTTGAAAACATGTGTGGGAAGAAAAGCCTTGTCTTAATGAAGTATAGTCGCTAGTGTAGCCAGCAATTTGTCACCTGCTATTTGTCAACGCCAAGTACAAGAAATCTGTAAACTGCAGATATCGGCATCCATACAGATCAGATAAACCTAATGTATTCCCTGTGACCTATTTGGTACCAGATACAACACAGTGACATGTGAGAAAAAGCCTTTTGGGAATAGGAAACAATTAGATGAAGGCTGTGTTTTTGTTTGTCCTAATTAACACCACAGTTAATGGCTGCACAATAGTCTGTTTACTGTAAAAGACAAAAAAGTTGTTATTCACCTCTAGGTGCCCCATGACTTTGTAAACAAACAACTACAAAAGCTGTGGCAACTTTTAATGTGTCTGCCACTGTGAAAACGCCATGACGACGCTTAACAGTCTAGACTTTTTTTTTTTTGTTATTTTGCCATGACCATTCACGACACATTAACAATTTTCTTTGTCTCTATGAACAAATACCACAAACAAATTATGCCCTAAATCATCCAGCTACCCGCACTGTGGCTGCCATGTATGTTTGAGGCCATGCAAAACAATCGCTGTGATTCTGGGGGGGTGGGAGGGGGATACCAGCACAGGCCAATTGGACCTGCAAAGACACGCACAGTTTGCACAGCAAGGAAGAGCCTTGGGCCTGTGGGCTGTAAAGTGGTGGCTCACTCGGTCGGCATGAGTTCCTAATGACCAAAACAAATACATCCTTTATCTCCGTGGGCTTCATCTGCCTGGTTTGGTGCAAGTGATTCCATTCTGCGGGTTCGTGCCATCCTCTGCCAGTGTTGATAGAGGATGTTCATGAGCAATTACCAACAATTACGGTTGTCAAGCTCCCTTCATTTGCATGAAGATGTTTTGTTTTTTAACAGTGTTTGCGCTAGCACCCAAGCATGACAAGGCTTTTGTCACAGGACGGCCTGGCTGTAGCCCTGAAAACAACCAGAGGAGACACAAACATGTATGTGCATGTGTATGTGATGTTGTGCACACAAAGGTCAGTGTGTCAATCGTTGTCACATGTATGGACACAGTAACACAAAGGCATTTTAAGTGCCCCTGCGTTCAAAAACACACATTCTGAAGTGTCCGTTCACTGTGATATTTGTGATATTTGTGATATATTGTGACACTTTGAGGATTTTTCAAAAGCGGCAAAGTTCCCGTTGTGCTTGAGAAGAAAATTTACTGCAGGATTTGTGAGGAAATAAATATATTGGGGCCAATCACAATCAGATATGACAGAATGACTACGACTGAAATAAAAGACTGAAAATACATTTGGGAAAAGTCTTTACAAATGATCAGTTCAACCTCATCAGTCTTTTTGTGAAGGAAAACATATTAGACATATTAATCACTGCAGAACATTGACAAGATTTATTGTAACTGAAGAGGCTCTTAATGTTAATATCTTTTCCCACATTATGAAATTTGATTCATTTTAACAGAAATCTTTGAATGTTATTGTCTTGCTATCATTACATGCATGCAACATAGTTTTCCAGCTTCTTGTTTCTTTTTTCTATCTGCAATCCATATATTATTTTATTCATTACGATATATGTTTGAATTATTTTGTTCTTCTCTTTCATGATTTTTCTGTACACCATGCTGTCTTCTAAATCTGTTATTTCACATTCCGATCTTTTTTCTTTTTTTTTATCTCACTCCAGGAGTTCCTTTTCTTTATGTTAATGAATAGTCTAATTGTATGAGGGTTGTGCTGTATAAACTTGCCTTGCTTTAATCTGCAGAACCATTGCCAGTTTTTGTATATTAATTGTAAGGTCAGTTTCGCTCTCGCTTTGAGCAGCACAAACTCTTACAGACACAATACACTCCAGCATGTTTTTGCCAGCTCCTGCTGGAGCGGTTTATTCTGCAACTTAATACACATTTATCCTCAGGTCTAATCTTCACTTTCACACACATTACTGCAAAACTGACTCATGATCATCTGTAAGACTTGTGTGAACAGGCTTCCTCGGTCTATAGTAGATTAATGAGTTTTTATTTTGGATTGGCAAACCTCTTTTTGACATTTTAAGAGAAGACATTTAAGAGTTTTGATCAGTCTGTCATGAAACAATAATATCAAGTAGATAATGGGAGTTATGTGACATGTTTTCTTTCATAGTCCTGTAATGAAATTCTGTTCCCTCATTTCCCAGCCTCAGGTGTTATTTCAAAGGAGTGATATCCATGTGAAGGAACCGTCTCTCTTCCCACATGTGTATACACACTGAGGCTTGTTCTCAGCTACATAGATAACCAGTCACATGTAGTTAGACACCTGCTTGGACACACAAACGCGTAAACCTGCTCACCTCAGCTGGCAGGACAGTGAGTTCTCCAGAGCTGTGAGCTGTTGGAGGAGCTGCAGAGGAAGGGCAGACGTGCTCTGGCCCCATCTCCAGTCTTCTTCAATATTTCATAAGGAACCTTTCTCCTGTCCCCTGGAGCCCAGCGGCATGCCCCTGCATGCTGCATCAATTCTTTATTCCTCACTGCAAACAGCTGTCACTCGTCTCCAAACAGGAAATAAATGAAGTTCCAAAAAACCCTTTTGCATACTTTTACTAAACTATTTGCCCTGATCATTCATTTCCTCTGGGCTTCACACAGTGTTCTGCTTTGCGTCAGCTGGGAAGTGTTTCGAAGAGGGTAAAGGGTCAGATTTGTGGCTGGAAAGTCTGTCTCAATTATTAGAATTACAAAGGAAAAATACATAATGAAGTTATGGCCAGAGTAAGGAGTAAGACAATACAGTGTTGACAAAAGCTAAAGGCAGCTGGAGATCAGACTCACCGTGTATGTACATCATTACAAATAGATATATTTAGTTGTAATTGGGCTAAACTCCATTCATTTCCTTCAGTCGCGTGAGCAGGCAACCACAAAGCTTCTCCATTTACTTTGCTCCAGAGCGAGCTGAGTGATGTTCTCTGGATTAAGGTCATTGTTGACATCTCCTAACAGTCTCTGGATATACAGTATGTCAGATAACTTGTTCGTTGTTGACCAGCTCTTCTTCTGCCATGCGTTGGCGTTTGGAGAGCATATCTATTGCAGGGTTCATCTGGTGGCATCCTGAGGACGTGACCAAGAAAGCAGAGTGGACGCTGTCTTACCTGCATGATAAACGGTAGCGTGTCCGTTATGGCATAGATGCGGGCATTGCTTACTTAGTCAAGACGCTTGATGTTCAGTGTGATGCGGTAGCATGGCATGACAAATGCATTTATCTTGTTTTCCATATCATTTGATATGACCCAGGACTCGCAGCCATACAGTAAGACTGTCACACAAGTAGTGCTGAAGACCTTAATTGTAGTAATAATGGGGATGGATGGACTTCTCCAACTTCCAGAAAGCTGTCAAGGCAAGGGCTTTCCTTCTTGATAGAGACTTAGACTTCCTTTAATTGTCATCACACAGACACATACAATGAATCTGGTAATGAAATGTCATAGAATGGCAACTGATAACACAAATAAATATGGAGAATACAAAATTGCAAAATTGCTGAAGTAAAACCAAAGCCATGAGTGTCTGCAGTGCAAAGGTGACAACCCATACAGTCAATATAAATAGGGAATAAATAAGATGGACAGTGCAATATTGCACACAGTGTAAAACAGTACTAAACAGTGTAAGTATTAGTTTTAGTAGATAAGTCACTAGCACTGGAGGACATCATTGAGCCAAGGTATTTGAAGTTGGTGACATGCTTGATGGGTTCTCCATACACTTGAAGTGGTGGCTGAGGGTTGCAGTTGAAGGTCACTGATGATTAGTCCGAGTTGTACTGCTGCATCTGCTGTTTTGGTGAGTTGGACCTGTGCTCAAGCAATTGATGATTCAAGCAATGCAATGTGATCGGCAAAATGCAGGCCATTGATGTTTTCGGCTGGATATTGACTTGACCAACGAAGTTGAGTGAGTCACACCAGAATGGGTGCCCTCTGTTGCCTTCTTCATAAGGTAGTCAGTCCGAATAATAAACAGGACTGGAGCCAGGACAACTCCTTGCAGTACCCCAATGGTAACGCGGAAAAGTTCTGAGATGTTGCCATCCACCATTACGGCACTCTTTGAGTTCTGGTAGAGTGCACCAATAGCATTGACCATGGGCTGTGGAATACCATGGTGACGAAGAACAGAAAACATGATGTGATGATTAATTGAATCAAAAGCCTTCTTGAAGTCAGTGAATGTGATGGTTAAAGGAAGTTGGTAGCTCCGGAAGGCTTCTAACATTATTTGCAAGATGTGGATGTGGATTTGCTGTGCACAGCTTCTGCCTGGGTGGAAACCAGCTTGATTCTTCATGAGGATTGGGTCTATATACTCTCTTATTCTTGTAAATTGATATTGGTGATCCATTGCCCTGAAGGGTTAAGTGTGGTAAATACCTTGACACAAAATTTGTGTATCGTGTTCGCCATGGCGACACTTCCACCCTTCAAAATGCTTCTGTTGTGATAGCACAGTCCAGTCCAGCTGCCTTGTTGCATTTCATACTCTGGATGGCATCTATTGTTTCCGAGAGAGTGGGCTGGTCAACACAAATAGGTAGGTCATGTTCAGCAGGAGATAGAAGATCAGCTGTTGCTGCTAAACTCCAGTATATAATGTATAGTGTTACTCAAATGCAATCATGAAGAATAAAGGTAACACAACATTCGTTCATTCATTCATTCATCTTCCAAACCTGCTTTATCCTCTGCAGGGTCGAAAATAAACAAATAAGTCTAGAAGGTACTTCCACAAAATGCAAAACTCTCAAAGCTTGAAAAAAACTTGAGATTAATATCGCTCCCGTAATTCTTTGACACATTCGGGAAAGAAAAAAAAAAAACATATATACTTTGCCATTTCTACTTCTAGAATCAATTAAATATCAAATATACACAACCATCGCAACTAAAGTATTTTCTATTTTTATTCATGTTACATTAGGAGAATCGTCAGCATAAATTTCGGTTAAATTACAGTTAAAAGAAAAAAGAGAAAGAGAGCAAGTGCATAATAACATATCCAGTGGAAGTCTAAAGTGTCTTTACTGATTTTACAGCAAATCTAAACCTGTACTCAGAGGAAACAGGGACTCAACAGTAAAAACTGTGTTCTTTCAGTTGTAAGTTAACAGCTTGTGTGCTTTTTATTTCTCCCAAACACCATTCGTTTATTCATCTTCCAGACCCTTTGCAGGGTCGCGGGGGTCACTGGAGCCTATCCCAGCTACTCAAGGGCGAAGGCGGGGTGGGGGACCCTGGACAAGTTGCCAGTTCATTGCAGGGTCATCAGTTACACACACATTCATACACAGGCAAGGTGGGTGAAGTGTCTTGCTCAAGGACACAACGGCACATGATCAAACAGTCCAAAGATACTCAGATGAAGTCGAATGGAGACTGTGGTGTGACTGAGAGTGGTAATTTCCCCTCCTTTGGGTGAGACTGGGTGGGTTCCCTGTCCGTTAATCTAACACACACAACGTGCACACACACACACAAGGGGTATAGTAATGACTTACAATACAAGAAATAGACAGAAGAACTGAACTCACACATTCTGTGAAATCAAACTTTTAAAAATGTACTCACGGTGGGATATTATCACATTTATGGTTTACTTTTAACAAACGTAATGGTCTCAAATTGCTGTATGGTTCTGGCAGCAACAGGAAAGCTTTATGACACCCGGGGTGAAGTACAACGTCAGAAGACGTATTTCATCGAGTACAAAAACAACCTCCATTGGCCTCTGTCTAATTATTCAAGGGGTTTTTACAAGCCTTCGTAAATATGTTTGTGTTTCTGACAGCTTCCTTTTTAACTGGAGTTTTGGATAATGTGTGTCAGACAGGGATTTAAGATCAGATTTAATGCTTTTTACTTAAAGCTGTTTAAAAGGAAGTTCTGGTCCCTGAAAAGCTGGCAGAAAGCAAAAAGGGAACGTTAAACTCACATGGGAAATATTAATTCAATGTTGAGTTCAGAATTACATTTGGGAATGAGTAAGCACTATTTTAATGGGTTTTGTGAAGGGAAATGCTGAATTTTTAACCAGGCCATTTTGATTCCTGTCAGAATTATTTCAATGTGATGCAAAACAATGGAATAGATTATAGTGAATTTGTGATCAGAAAACATGACAGATGAAGTCAAAATTCCTTATCATCGCGTCACAATAAAACCTTTCTATTTACTTATTTGTCTTGTTCAGTCAGTTTTAGCGGTCGAGAAATAATAGTTGGACGGTTGGATTTGCTCATTGTGAGATTAACACTGTAAAGTTTGTCACGCGTTGGTCTGTTGCTTTATGAAAGTATCTATAATATATGCTGTCTTGGACTCTATCCGGGTTTAAGAGGCTACCTGGTGGCTGCTTTTCAAACAGTCAGCAAAATAATGACATTTCTGTGCCAGAGGAATAAAAATGGAAGACTTTCATTGGTTGTTCACATCCTTCCTTTGCACCAAACAGACGGCACATGTTAAAGCAGTAGTGTTATCAGATGGACTCCATCTGTGTATTTGTCATCATTACGTTTCCTTGGCCTGTCTCCTCCAGTCTTCCTCTCCTTTGAGGCGGAGGATGAGACACAGATATGTCTGCTGCCCCAGAGAGGACCTGATCACAGAGATGAAGGAATGAGAGATAATCAAAAGATAAGAGAATAAAAGAAATGAAAAGATGAAAGGAGGTAAGCGTTGCGTCACCGGCTGAATTGCTCATTAGATCAAACCACATTTTCAGAAACGCCCAGTGTTATGAGAACTCCATGTGCCGCGTATCTTCACCATCCAACTTTCTCTCTCCTGCATTTGGCGCCACTCAATTTAAGCAAGACGACACTCTCGGTGACCAGTATATTTCTATGAGTGTCACGCAGCTGTAATGAGACAGTCGCGCCGAGACTGGAGTATGTTGTGATGTAGAAAACCACAGTGGGCCGTAGATTATATTGTCACTGTTTGTCAGTCGCCATGTTGCCACTCAGACGACCATGGCTGAGCTCTGTCACACTTAATGTAAGCAGCGGGCCTAATTGTTTCAAATCAGTAACTGTGGTTACAATCTATCTGGAATTTGAACTTACAGAAGGATAAGGTCACGAGCTAAGATGTAGTGCTCTTGTAAATAATAAAATACCGATGGTCTCGAGATGAGGGATGAGGTAAATGGTTACTGTGCGAGCCTTGGAGAGGAAGTGATGGGTCAACGTCAAATTGCAGCAAAGAGGCCTTTGCTTTGGAGTAAACCTGCAGCCCCTCAGAGCGGAAACATGAGTCTGCTTCTGCTGAGATGCTCTTGATTCACAGAAATCCTCACAGTGCGAAGGGATGGGAAAGGAGAGTGAGATGAAAAAACAAGCAGGGAGTTAGTAAAAAATGCAGGAATATAATGGATAAAGGAGTGTTAGGGGAGCGGGATTGATTTCATAAACCCGTTACCCCCAACCCCATCACCCTATGCAACCATCCAAGGCTAGGCCTGTTCATCTGGCATGTGGACTATATAGGCCAGAAGGAAGAAAACGGCAGGGGAAGGAGGATGAGAGCAAGATACCTTCCCTGCTCTGCTATTATTCTTTGTTAACCAGTTTTTAGCACTGCTCAGCCTCTCTGGTGGTTTTCATTAAGAAAGGAATCACCTTGGTTTTGCCAGGACCCCTAATCAAAACCAGACGCCTTGGAGTTTTTAATTGAAGCAAGATGGACCTCCACGTTGTACACTACTGGCTTAATGTGACAACTTATCCCATCACTACAACAGTGTTTCCCAACGGACCGGGGAGAAAAACATCCCCTCACTGAGGGAAATCTAGGGGGTTTGTTAATATCCCTCTGATTTCAGAGAGCTGTTATTGTTGAAACAACTCCAGACTGCTATTTACTACCACGTCTCCGTCACCCAACCCCCCCACATCATTTGCATTGTGTTTTAGTCTTGTCTTTTGTGACGTTATGACCATTAGTCCAGTAACGGTGGTGGCATGTGTCTGGCTCTGGCTGTTCCTGAAGGCTGAGCGGAGCGGAGCTTGGCAATGAGAGAGCGAGGAACACATTGTGTGACTGCGTGTCCAGTACTAGCCAGCTCTCTGGGCAGGGGAGCTTGCTTTTAGCTGAAAGAAAACAAGAGTCTGAATGAAAACGACAAGCTCAGAGCTGAGGATGTTTTTTTAGCTACAGCCAAAGCATCAGTTCCAGCTCTCGCTGTAACCCTGCCATAAAGATAGTGTTTCATTCAGCTCTCAGTCTTTATATAACCAAGGCCACTCGTAAGATTTTTTTTTCCCTCCTTCTCTCACATGTTGACAGTTGACTTGAACCAAAAAATTGAACGGGGACAGATAATCTACCTGCTTCCTTCTCTTTCCCTGCTCCCTTCCATTTAATCCCCCGAGAGTGTTTGGATTTCTTTGAAAAACATTATTAATAATCTGGAAATGTGGCTCCTACGGCTCCTGCTGTGTGCTTTTCTTTCTTTGCTCATTTCCTTCTCAAAGCTCCCTTGATGTGGGGCTTGTTGTGCTGTTTTTAGAGGAGTGTGAGACCTCGGTGAGTTATTACCCAGGCCCCTCGACATACACCCTCTCTAACCTCCGAGACCAATATGCACCGACTACACACAACTAAATACACCTGGCTCGCACCGAATTACGTTACGGCATCGGCTTCAACGTTGACGGTTGAAGTTCCCATAAGAAACCATCGATGAAGCCCGCGTTCTTTCTTTCTTTCTTTTTGCATTACGGCACAGGAAGGAGCGTATGAGAGGATAATTGGATAGAGATGTTATGAAAACAAACCAAAATTGGTTTAATATGTAAATCCAGCGGGTGTGTGCATGTGTGCCGAATGTGCACCATTGAACGCATGTCATCGGCCGCAAATCGTTTCCCACCCAGGCAGATTTACACGGGCAAGTCAATGAACTGTCGAGTATTCAAAAGCCAGTCACCAAAGCCAGTACCACAGGCATGAGCAGTATCCTGCGAGGGAAGTCACAGAGACTGTGCTCGTGAACACTCAACCCTCTCGATCGATGTACTTTCAATGGAGTCATTTCAGCGCAACCAAAGCATAAATCAGAGACGCTTGCTCGCCTTGTCATCGAATGGCGTTTCATCTGTTTGCAATAGTGTTCAGTTTTCGCTCCCCATCCATCAGGACATCATGTTTTCACCTTGGTATCTCTTTCGCTCGACATGCATTATCTACATCCATCTGTCCTCGTTCTCCCCTCCTTCCCGTCTCTGCCCCGTGCCTTCCCGCCCTCTATACTGCAGTGCAGCTGTGTCTGAGTAGGGCCAGTGATGGTGGGAGGTAAGGCAGGGATGGAAGGATGGAGGGAGGCCCAGAAGAGAGGGGCAAGGAGCTGGATGATTATTAGTTAGACAGAGAGACAGAACTAAGGGCTTCAATATGTCCCATAGTATTTCAAGTCAGACAGAGGAGTCTGTTTATTCGGCTGCAGTCGGAGAGTGTTTGCATTTACTGCATTCAGAGAGATGTTATTCTAATTACCCACTCTCACTAGCATCCTCAGAACTTGCTCCTTCATACGCAACCCACCGCCAGCTTAATTATTTTAGCCCAAAGGGACCGGATGATGTGTATTGCCTGAATCAAGAAGTCATTTTCAAAAAAGAAGAAAAAAAGTGGTGATTTACTAACAGAACTTAACTGGAAGCCACACATGTGGGAAAATATTTAATAAGACCTTGATGTTTTATGATGATTACCATAGCATGCAAGCAGATAATCCTTCAAGGCTAAAGGTACTGAAGTCATAAGCAGCTGAATGTATTGCAATGCCACAAACTATTGCTCGGTGAGTCATTCAAAACAGGCAAATATGCACTGGACCACACATGGTATCATCGTCAGCCTCTGGTCCGACAGAGCTCAACTCTGGTACTTAATGTCAACAGAAGGACATCGTCCTAATGGATCCTTCATGGATGGGTTGCCAGAGCAGTGACACAGACAGTGATGAAAGGAGGGGAGGGGTCCCTCGTAACACCTCAACATCATTCAGTCATCTTCAGTGTGGCACCATGGGACCGCATGGCGCCATAATGAGAGGGAGCTTCACCCAGAATGATAAGAACATCACATACAGTGGACAAATAGCTTGATGTACATCCAGATTCATCTACAGTCTTGAAAGATTTGGATCGAAACAGGGAGTGGCAGAGAGGAGTTGTTGATGGCCTTGTCTCCCTGTGAAGCGGATAGGCCCAAAACAAATAAATCCTAATATAATCCTAGTTGTAGTTAGACGCAGCATGAGGAGACTTTTGATCTACCCCTGAAATAAAACACTACTGTACATCTGCCTCAGCGAATAATGAAACCCCTTGATGTTGACCAAATGCCAAAAATATCACGTCCACCACAAAGACGTATGATCAATCTTGTCTGTTTAGCAGAGCGGGAGACGCAGATAGACTGTGGATTAACGACCTCTCGTGACATGAAACACTCGTTTAAAACTAGACAATATGTCATGTTAGCCAAGATTCCTTTTTTTGCAGATAGAAAGACCCTTGCTAACTCTGAACCGTTAAAATAAACAGGGAGGTCCCTGAGCACAGCGCTTTGGACAAAGGTTAAAGCAATATCCCCCAGCACTATTCATTTCAGAGAATCCATCCCACTCACCGGCTTTGATCCTCTCTCTCACTCTCTGCTCCTCTTTCCCTCTTACTAACCCTGAGCTGATGAGGAGGTGTGTGTGTGTGTGTCTGAGTGTGAGAGAACCGCAAGAGTTCATCCCGAATCCTTGAAATCCAACTGCAACCGCCGTCAATATGACGGGACCTTTTAAGCCTAGAGCTGGCTGGGAAGTGATCGGCGCAACAAAAGCGTAAGGAGTTAGATCCGCGCCCAAACTCGCCGACGTAAGTGTACACATGCGACTGTGTGTGTGTGTGTGTGTGTGTGTGTGTGTGTGTGTGTGTGTGTGTGTGTGTGTGTGTGTGTGTGTGTGT
>JAPTHA010000024.1:4802562-4814341 GCA_029814585.1 Gymnapogon annona
GCTGGAGAGATCGACTCCTGCTGGAGAGATCGACTCCTGCTGGAGATCCTTTTGTCTTTGTTGTGAGTGTATACATATTTTCATACAACCTTCTTCCTCAACTTATGCTGGGAAACTCCCATTACTGTAAGGATACAGATCATTCTGAATCACTCACTGATAAGGTCCTGGATGTATGAGTTGTGAGTCAGTTGGGACATTTGAGTCAAAATTAACCTGAATCACACCCAAGACCCATGAGTCGAAAATAGAGTCTCTGTCTGCGAGTGAATCTCGGGTAACAGATCCAAACAGGGATTCACTGGATCATCTCTCTCTGCCTTGCTCTCTCTCTCTCTTTTCTCCCTCTCACAGATGGATTTGGCTCCATCAGACCCTTTGTCATCATGCTGTAATTGTCTGTGGCGGGTGAGGTGAAGGTGTATAGAGGTTAATACTTCCAGATTGTATCTGCCCTCTCTGCAATGCATGGGTATCCTCCGAGTCCTCCATCTTTTAATACAGGTACATATGGGTTAATTCTCCCGTTAGTGCCCTTGACTGCAGTGCTCATAAAAATCTGGGGTTGGTTCCAGAGCACCTTCACAGGTCCTAATGTTAATGCCAGCTACTGCGTGTGTATTAGGACGGGTTAAATGTAGAGTCTGAACATCCCCAAGTGATAATAAAAGGAGTTAACCTTTAACTGTTCTTCGTCTGGATGGGGGTAATCACTTGAAAATGGGATCAGACTCCAAACTGGAGCTCTACTCCAATGTCAGACAGTTTTAACTGAAAATGAAATAACTCAAGGCTGAATTGAAGTTCAGAGAAGTTGGCTGTCCTGCATTTGACATAAGGCACCAAAGCCAGCTTATGTATAAATGGAATAAAAATCAGTGGACTTTTCTGGAACAAGAGCTAATTAACCACATGCTGGTATAAACAAAAGCAAAGCTGAAGGGAGAAAGGTCCAAATGTGAGCTTTGTGTCAAAGCAGACCAATGATACTTTGCAAAAGCTGTTGAAATCTATATCTTAACAACAACATTTCTGATGTTGAAGAAACAGGAATGTCTTCACTTAAGATCATCGCGTAATTTCATCTGTGAGCTGTTCTGCAGTTATGAAGAACAATAAGTCTGTGGACAAGTGGGTGGAATGTTGAAGTTTATCCTCTCATAGTGCACAGGTTCAATCTGGATTTGGTGAAGGATTTGAGTCCCTTGTGTGCCTGTTTTCCTCTTAAGTGGTTCAAGGATGGTCTAGTCTCAAAACAGCTTTTTTCTGTCTTACCCGCAAAAAAAAAAAAAACCCGTTCACCGTCTCTGCCTCCATTATTGTGAGTCATAACGAAGAACAAGTGATACATACATAAAGACATCAATACATACATACACACGTCAATACATGCATTACCATCTAATCTAATGAAATCTAAAGTAAAAGAAAGAAAAAAGAATGTTCCAGTTCAATTTTCAATGACATTTTTTTACAGTAAATCAACCCTCCTCCACAGCTAAAGTGAACAATTATCAATCATTCCAACTGGTTATAGTGTCACATCCTACCACCATGTCATGACATAATCATACCTTCAAAGCAATTCAGGATGAAATAAAAAGGGACTGTCACTGTGCATTCTGTGGTGAAATATAATTTATATTACAAAAAAATGCATAAAAAAAACCTTTCATTATATGTTGACACCCAAAATTGTAGTTTGCAAAATGAGTTGTTAAAACTATGCAGTTCAAATACATGTAGTTGAACTCTTCCCATCACAGCCTAATACACTATACAGGCATGGAACCAACACATCGAAAAACCGACCAACAAATGGCATCGTGACTGCATTGTCTAAGCCATAAGTACCACCGGTGGACCACCCAACGCCATCATCAAGTAAGAGGCTTATTGTCTCGACGGAGACTTTGAGTTTGTCATGTTTAATAGAGCTTTTTTGTTACACTTTTCAACTGAGTAGACTAGTACAACCCAGTTTATGCTACGTCTACTCAAGAGGCTTTTTCAGCCCCTCTGTCACATCAGAAAAGCAGTTTGTGACTGTAAGAAGAGTCATTAGCTCGTCCATTTACACGGCATTAGAACCAGGGGAACTACATCCCCATAGGTTCATAGCGGAAGTAACGTTTCACATTTTGTTGTGATTCTTTTCAGGATCCTGATTGGATAATGCTACTTCATCGTCCCACTACACTGCCAACTACAGACCTGTCGCACATTTGATGGTGTAGATATATGAGGTCACGTAAATACAGTTTTCTAAAAATGGCGAGGGAGAAGGGGAAATCTCCATTTCAAAAATGAGCCTACCATGAATATTTTTGTAAAAAATCATTTTCTTCTTCAATAGTATATGAAAACAAGTCAAACTAGAACAAAATACTTGGAGCTGTAGCGCGTTACCTAAGCGGATGTTGCTTGGAGGTTGTCAAAGTGGATTTTTCACATTGTGTAGATTTTTACATAACACTGGTCTGGTCCATAGTCCCAAAGCTATCCACGCTGACCTCGATCTACTGCAGGTCATACATTGATTTTAAATGTGATGATTCAGGTGCAGATTCATTACACAAAGGGGTGTGGTGCCATTGTTTTCCAACTTCTCCATTTTCACTGAAGACAAACATACATACTCTATTAACTGTGAATAGAGTGAAGGAATCTGAGTTCGAAGCTGGGTTTCTGTGTTATTAAAACTGAAAAAGACCAAAACCTTAGGTGTGGTAGAAACTTCCCGTTTTTGCTTACCTGTATTTCTCTCCCTGTACCTACAATAATGACACATTTACAAAAACACACGGAATTTCCATACGTCACTGTAAACTCACATTTCTCTCGGTGCACAAAATTGTCATACCGACTGACATGTCTCCACTTTGATTCCAACATCATGAGACCGTCATGAATGGAGAAAAACGAGGTTCCAGTGCATAGTGTTGAATGGGAACACAGAACATTTATTAAACAAAAACACAAGAAATATGAAATGTGATGTAACAAACCAGAACACAAAAACCTGATAACAAAAGAGCCAAAGTCCAGGTACTGAGTCCACATGATAGCAACAATGTCTGGGTTATAGAGGGAAGTGAAGACAGCATGAGCCATCGCTGTGCTACATCCACACTGGTGTCATATGGAGGGTTTGATTGTCAATGTGGATCAGCCGCACAGCACAGGACAGATGAGTAATTAGGTCATCCCTTCAGGGAGGGGCAGTGACCCAAGCCACAGCATGGACAGAACATGACAGAACCCCATCCCACCCTACCCAAGAGACGCCTCCTGATGTTCCAAAAAGGGACCAGACAACACAGGGGAGAAACACAGGACGGAACAGGGTAAAGCCATACCCCAAAAAAACAGTCAGAGGAGCCAGGACTCGTGCTACGGGGAACAGAAGAGGTGGGATCCTCTTCTGTCCCGCCTCTTCTGGGAAAAAGAAGAGGCGGGATCCCCCTCCAGAAAGTAGAAGAGCTGGGATCCCTCTCTGGAAAACGGGGGGCATAGACCTCTGGAAGAGCATATGTCAGGAATGAAGACCAGGAAATGTAGACGAAAGAACATAGACCAGAAAACGTAGACCAAAGAATATAGACCCGGGAACGTAGACCACGGAACATAGACCACGGGATGTAGACCAGGGAACAAAGACCATGGAATGAATTTGCATCATCCATATTATCCCCAGTCGTTGATGTGTTCTGTATATTTTAGCCGGTGCTAATGAAGGCATCTTTTGAACAGCAGTAGGTGGCCACATAAGCTACGTTCAGCTCTAAGCTAAAAATCCTCCCTAAACATTTACCTTAATGAAAACGTATGTCAAACAGACTTCATACAGTCATCCACACACTTTTATTTTACATCACATGATCACATTTACTAAAATACAAATACAATAAGGCTAATAACCCCGCGCCGCTATGACCTCGTAAAACCCAGTGGCAGGACACAGCTAAAAACTTCTTTAACAGATGTGGCAAATGCTTTAATTACATTTTCAGTTTAGTCCAGTGTTCCAGCTGACATGTGTTTCATCACATAGATTAAAAGTTCTGTATATCTTACTTCATACATTTGTTAGTATTTAACTTGATAAATGAAAGCCCTCTGAGTAGCGGTCCACAATATAGTTGAGTTAAGATGAGGACACAGGCTCCAACCCAACACTGAAGCCCCTGAGAACCCACATGTTGATTAGACATAGTAACAGAAGAACAGTGAAGAGTAAAACGGCCCAAAAAGGTAAATATGATCTGTCACCTTGAATACCCTTTGAGTAGGACACAGCCAAAACTTCTTTAACAGATGGCGCAAACGTCTTCAATAACCTTACAATTCAACGCAGCTTTGCAGCTGAAACATGTTTAACTGCATGCATTAAACAGCCCTATGTGGCTTTCGGCATGCAATTGTTAGTGTTTTCCTGGATAAATAAAATCCTCTTGGGTTGGGTTGAGGGGGGGGGCTCGTCTACATTACAGTTGAGTTAAATTGAGGACACAGACTGGAGTGACCCAGGCAACAACTGAGCACTGAAACCTCCGAGAGCCCCAATTCCGTTATAAACCCTGTCAGAGATCTGTTTGAGGAGTTACGTGTACGTGTGTGTATTTGTATTTATGTACGCGTGTCCCAGACTACATTTTGGAGACTTCTGTCAAACACAAATCCATGTAAGGTCATTAGCCCACCTTGGACGTCTCTGCTTTGTGTCTTAATGGCAACTTCCCAAACACTCAACTCCTCAGTGCCAGGGCTTCCCACAACTCACATATACACTCTCTGTTTCATGTAGACACGCACAATCAAAATATAACCTGGCTGCAGTAGTGCTGTCTATAAATAGTAATGCATCTGATTGTGAGGGTGAGTTGTTTAAACTACCTCAACTGGCCGTTGTCATTATTTCAGTTACTGCGGCCAGTGACTGAAATTATTTATCATTAAGTATTATACTGTATTAGATTAATCAGTGATGGCTGTTTTATATTTGGTTCTGGTTATACGAACAGGGTGAAAGACGCCCAGGAGGCTCAGCATATATCAAATTTCCAGGTGGCATGTATTTATTGGATCTAAATTCTTATATATTCTCATTATTAACTAAAGGTAAACATATACATTAAATGAATTAAACGGAAGCATTACTCCAGACTGAAAATGTTGTCTATAAACACACATGCATATAGGAAACAGTCTTCCTTATTAATATGTGTAAGCTCTGTGTTATAGAACATATAAAAAAAATCACATTTATCTTTTTATTACATATATTATCAGTAAAGCCACAAGAGGAAGAGAAACTCACAACCAAAGAAAACCACAGATTGCTTCTGTTACTTTCTCCTCTTAGTCCAAATACAAATAAACTACAGTAAATATAAGTATAGATGAACCTGACCTCTCAATTGACGCCGTTCAGGCAAAATGAAGCCACTTTTATAAACCTTCATGTTGAGACACAGAGTAGACCGGCAACCACATCCAGGTCACTTTAACCAAATGTAATTAGAGCTGTATTTAGTCCTCTGCCTGTCTGAAAACACCTAAGATTAGACAAAATGTGCATCTCAAATTCAATTTATTGTACATGAAAAAAACTGTAAGAAGTGCAGGTGTAGATACTCCGGACCTTTTAAACAATCCGAATTACAATATATACTGAAAGGGAATTACAAAAAAAAAAAAAAAAATCCCCATAAAACACTGCAGTTTTAGATTCTAAAGTTTCACATACTCCAACTCTGACACAATGGATCATTTTTGACAAGACCTGACAGGACATCTCAGAAGGTCCAGTGTCTAGGGTTTATAGTAGATGCAATTGCTGAAACTGAATACAAAAACTTTTTTTTTTTTTCATTACTGGCCAGTCGTCTGAAAATAAGACTGCCCGCTTTCAACAGTATCCTCAGACGACCTTCTTCCTTCTGTTTTATGGTAGACGTCATCTTTCATTCCAATCAAATTAGTATTATTACAGCTACCTCCTAAGTTTTATGGAAAACAATTAATATCAGAATAAAAACAGACCAATCCTAACGACAAGGGTAAATGAGGTCGAGGGGATTATAGTCCACAGACACTGACTGGCTTTAAATGAACATTTAAAACCAACGCGACAAGAAACATCTCTATAAAAAAAGACAATCTATTTGAAAAGGAGTAAACTGACATAATCCCTCCCTCTCCCTTTATCTTTTTACTGAGCATAAATTCCCATGTCAGCCCCAATAAGGTTAAGAAACCCCACACAAATCCAAATAAATTAATAAACCTGCACAAAACTACACAAAAAAAAATCCTATACACATCAAAATACACTTTGCCCATTTCTAAACATTGTTACATATCAAAATATCTATATCTAAATATAATATTAACATCTGTGGAACTTTACCACTACATGCTTTTACTGGGACTGTGACTTTATCAGACTGTTTTTTTTGTTTGTTTTTTTTTAGTTCTTGGAATCTTTCAGCAGTACAATAAATGGGGAACTCATTGGTACTGGGCAGAGAAGCACACACTTCTGGCTTTGATTTCTTCCGACCAAGGTCTATTTTCCGGGAATACATGACCTCAGGGAATAGAAGTGAGCTGTGTGACACAGGGCTGACCATTGTAGGCCTGTTCTTCTCACCTACCATGAAACAACAAATACACCAGGGAGTCCGGTTAAAAAAAAAAAAAAAGAAACTGGACAAGAATTCAGACAGTGTTTGTGCGAGGTTTTAGGTCTGGAAAACTCACGTTTCTCTCATTCGCTGCAGTATTGGACGACTCATCTTGTAATGTAGTAAGAATTGCCACGTCACTGCCGATAAGACTGAATCTGCTGCGAATAACAAAGATGAGATCATTTTCTGGGGAGGCTGTGGAAATGTTATGCTCATAGGAATTAAACAAACCCAGACAGAGCCATACTGTTTTTAAAATTTCACATTCCTAAGTTTCCACACCTTTAGATATCTACCTTTAGTCCACATCAGGAGACAAATATTTTTTCTGACGTAGCACAGAAAAAATATGTGCGTACGCACACAGTCATAACGGCATACACTCAGGCAGCAGCTGGTTTCGCTTGAAAAATTATTAGGGTCTGATCCAAACAAGGTTCCTCAGTGGGAGACGATCTGTGATATAGAAACTCAATCTGTTAATCTGCCCGCCTCAACAACATACCTATGCAATTAAACCGAATGGCAAAGCTGTTTTTCGAATGTTGCCGTTTTAGGGCACTGTTGTGCACTCATCACCTGCAGTGAATTTATTAGACCCCTCTGTAGATGAGGTCAGTGTGTTTAAGGCAAAGGATATGATGAGTATTTTAGTGACTGAAATCAACATGCACACGTGTTCCCACACACATTCTCGCATGCTGCGTGAACACAGAAAACATGTGCACGCACAACTCTCACTCATCTTCCTCTCTTACACACACATAAACACCCGCGCGCACACACACACACACACACAGAGGCACACAGTATGACTCAGGCCAGCAGAATGTGTTTGCTCCTTGCTTGACTCTCATCTGGAAGCTCCAGACATGAGATAACATGGATCCAATGATGACCGTCTGTCTGACCGAAGGAAAACGACCCCACGGGCTGAGTTTTGTAACCCACTGTAAAGTGCGTGCAGTGCACACACAGACACACACAAACAAGCCCCAAGCCAGCTCCATGGCACAGTCTATCTAATCCCAAAGCAATCGTATGAGGTAGCGTGTTGGTGATGCATTGCATATGGTCGAGGGGAAATTTACACACACTATCCTTTTATGTACTTAGCAGTTTATGTCTGATATAAACAATATAGATGGATGATTTTAAAGTGGAAAAGGCAGATGCAATAGGATCCTATTAAGAGTCACTGGAGGCCCTTTGAGACAGATGTGCTGCACAGAGAAAAAATATTTTCACGTTTCGTCTGTATGACCCTGAACAAGACGTCATATGTGTGAAATAATAAAAGAGAGGACTTGTATATATGCAGATCAGTTTACTTCAAGTCTGTTCCGAACAGAAAACGGAGTAAGTCACAGGAAAGTAACGGGTAAGACTTGTGGTTTAACCTTTTGGTGTCGAGAAAGTCATGTGTCTTCATGAAAAGCCAAGAAACAAATGTCAGTGTCTCTCAGGATGTGCATTTAATCTTTCAGTGAATATCCTTCCTATATTGTGACACGAGGCTCTAGAATTTCCAGCTCGTATAGCCTACACACTGAATAAATGTGCAAAGGAAACAAGAAAATGTTGCATAACCCCAACTCAGTTCACACAGGACTGGTATAATAATCATGGCATGTCTGAATTTATTGAAATTGGTTAGAAAATTTGCAAAGGAATTTTCACTTTACAAATTTCAGACGTGGCAGATTTATACAGGATCAAGATCATAGATAACCTCTGCCGTTGCCAGTTATTAAAAATAACCAGAGATCCGGAGGTAATACTAGCCCTGTGTGAACGGGGCTAAAGTTAAGTCTTTCATCATTGTAAGTTAAGTAAGTCATAAAGATTGCAACTCCTGTCTGACTTCAGTCATGTGATTTAAATGCTTTGTAGTTCAATAACCGGCTGTGGTAGAGTATAGTAGGTATGGTACACTGGAAGTCATAGGTGCGCACTGTGAGCTTACACACAAGCACCTGTGTCCCTAAATCACACACGTACTGTAAAAACCCCACATATGCACATATCCCATTGCAGATATATCCATGTTATTTTACCCCTTTGCCATTTTCCTCACAGGCCAAATGCAACACAGTTTGGAAACTCAACATGGATCGGTTCCCATCATTACCATAGTTGCCATTTTCATAGTGTTAGAGTTTTCCAGAGTGGAGAACTTCTGTTTGTTTTTACTGCTACTGTCACACATTTAGCTGCCCTGCAACCTGATTCATACCGCCAAACCTGACAGAGCCCCTTTGTATCATAAAACTGGCACATAAACTGTACATAGGGCATAGTTGAAACACACGCATGCATGCTTCACAAGTGCAAAACCTTTACCTGAACTTTTGGGAAATCTCTACACCGATGCATTAACAGAAGAAATGTGTCTATTTTTTGTTTTTTTTTTTAAAAAAAGGCACACAAACAAAAGTGCGCATAACCTTGACAGTAAGAAGGTAAGCTAAGCGGGTTCCTTTACATCACAGTTTCCTTTAGTGCGCCTTGTTGAGAAATAATAAGTAGCATTTAACGGGCACAAAAGGAAACAGAGAGAGAGAAAGAGAGAGAGAGAGAGAAAGATGGAGTGAGTGAGAGGGAGAGGGAGAAAGCAGCCACCGTGTCCACTCACACAAAGAGCGTGTTTGAGCGCCAGCGTTGCAGATGGAGCAAGTGAGTGTGCAATAACAACTCTGATGACTGATATTTCTTTAACACTGGAGTCTATTCCTCCACATGGAAAAGAGTAGAAATGAGGAGGGGTGGTGGTGGTGGTGGGGTTGGTGGGGGTAGGTTGACTAGGGATAAAAAACACTGTATTCACCTGATGCCAGACCATTACATTATGACCAAATCCCTGTTATATTTACTGGTGGGGAACACTCAGTGGTGCAGGAAGCAGCTATAACATTGTTTTTCCCTCCTGTTAAAAAGCTTGTGTTCTAGTAAAACTTTGGGGGGTTCAAACCCACAGATCCCTTCAATCTGCTTCCAGGGGGAAAGCTTAGTCACCTGAGCCCGCCTCTGGCCTCAAGCTCTCCGCGTCTATATCTCCATTTTTCACTTCTCCTTCTTTCTCTCTGCTGCTTTCTAGGTCTCACTACTATCCACTTTCTCTCCATATAAAGTGGGCCATAAATATGGACAGAAAATGTATGTAATGAAATCAGAGCCTGTGTCTATTGTAACTTTGCCCATATAGTGCTGTTATGTAAGACGTTTTTAACTCTTGGAGACTTAGAGGCAGAAAGAGAGGTCAAAGAAATATAATAGAATCTTTCTTTTATGAGTCATTTACTGGGTCACGGACTTCCTTTTCTAGATTTCATCAACACAACAGAGGGATCTTTCACACAAACACAAACAGATATTATGTTACAGGAACAACAACCGAGAACAGAAGGGGAAAGAGAGAAAAAAAAAAATCCAGGCCACGATCATAACAAGGCCAAGACAAGATGGATCTGTTTTTGTCTGGTTGAGGACAGTGTAAAGCAAACTTTTTAATTACAAATAGATTAACCCACTGTGATGTTGTTGTGTGGTCTCTTTGTAAACTCCCTCAAAATTTTGTTTTGAAACTTGCGTGGATGCCTTCCCCTTTGTTTGTCTTCAGGAGACCCAGGAATCTCCCTTTGCAAAGAGGGCCAGAGCCCATTTGAGTACAGCGGCAGGGGGGGGAGGGTTAGTGTGGGTGGTGGGCATGGGGTGGGTGGTGGGGGGACCTGATTCTTACGCCTGGTTGTGACTGCATCTTACACTGGTGCCCTTTGGAGCGGCTAAACATTTTCGGTTGTCACAATAACTGTCCACGTAGGCGTTAAGAAAAGGCGCCGACGGCAGTTCCAGTCACTTCAGAACCACAGATGAAGTGTTGGACTGGAACCACAGCATGCAACATTAACAGGGCATCCATCCCCCTCCCTTGGACTACCTCTGACTTGGGTCCAGCTCCCAGGGCTGTGGGCTGATGTTGTTATTGTTGTTTTTCGTGCTGAGAACAGGAGTCCAAGCCAAAATGTACTCCTGTTACAATAACAAGACCTGGAGGGCCCCTGCTTTGTTCTATGCTGCGCTTTATTGGTACAGGGGAGCACCAACAACGATGTCTGTGGACAATCAACAACCAATTTGCTAAGGGGCGGGATGGGAGATCAGCCAGAGACTGTTCCTTTGCTTTGTCTTTCCTCAAGCCGTGAGTCTCTGTCACGGTTAGACAACCATCTCTACTCACTTCCTCATGTGTCATCAACCACCACAAGGAACCATATGGCGACGTTAGAGGCTATCTAGCAGAACATTGTGGGATATCTTGGTTCAATCATGAAAAAAGAAAAAAAAATTGGTGTGGGGAAGCACAGACAAAAACAACACACAAATCCCACATAAATCACGGGTCGGGGGGTACAAACGCCACATGTGTGTACCAACGGAACCTCAAAGTATTGGGCGAACATTGATAAAACGGTACAACAATACAGATGTGTTGGATATGCCGTCACTTATTTTGAATCATAGAAATATGTGAGTCACAGGCTGTGATTCACGATGTATATATACATGCAGCTGTGAATTTTACGTACACTGAGTATGTAAAGTCTGTTTTTGCTTCTTGTATGTTTATGCACGTACTGTTTTACGGTAAGACAGTTACTGCTGATTCAGTCTGAATCTACAGAAACAGAATACTATAAAGAGAGAGAGAGAGAGAGAGAGAGGGAGAGAGACGTCTGCCTCCATCCAAAAGTTGTGGTTTTTGCAGTCAGTGTAGCTACCTAAAACACCGTAGGGCAATGTTGACACAGTGCTCATGGGATCCGCTAGACAGTGCCAACTCTTGCTATAACTGATTTACTGCGGACCCACAATGTTTCCTAACAGGGGACTAAAATAATACTGGAAGCTCTTCAAGCTTTGCGATACCTGTTTTCATTTGCCATACCAATGACGGCAGCTACAGAATACAGGACCACGCTAACCTTACCAACAACTACAAGCACACAACAAGTGTCATCATAAAGTTCTACCTGCATGACATGGTATACGCAATTTTTATTTTTATTTTTTTGCAGAAAGACCATCAG
>JAPTHA010000024.1:4814441-4831556 GCA_029814585.1 Gymnapogon annona
GTGTCATCATAAAGTTCTACCTGCATGACATGGTATACGCAATTTTTATTTTTATTTTTTTGCAGAAAGACCATCAGGCAATGCAAAACCAGTAACAGTTCGCAGCACATATCTGCATCAACAAACATAAAAAAAATAATGGACGGAGGGGCAAAGTCCAGGAATATGCAGTCTGCTATGACATTGTTAAAATATTAGGGAAAATACAGTACATGGGTAGAAAGACTACACACTAGAAACCATCTCTGTCCACGGTCTGTTTTGAATCGTCGAAGACGTCTCTGCAGTTTCACCATGACTACACTTTTTCTCTTTTTTAATTTTTTTTTTATTACACCATATTACAGTTACATTTAAACACTACAAGATGACATTTCCAACCAGCAATGGCAGGGTCAGAGACAGCAGACAAAACAGACACACACACACACACACACACACAAAGAGCAGGTACAGTGACAAAAAGAGGGGAAAAAAAAGACATATAAATAAGTGAACCACATGAGTCACTTGGAGACATAGACTCTTAATATACCTGTTCATCACCCACTCAAACAAATGAGGGGACAGAGGTAACATCCATTCTGATATTAATGAATATGGGACAAGAGATGCAGTCCACAGACATTTTGCACAAAACCACGTTACTCTCCTGTCTTTACTACAAACTCTGCTTTTCTTGGCTGGTAAACTATTGACTAATGTCTACATGATGATACATCTTGTATTTACAGTACGTGTCCCTCACCACTGACCACTGTTTTTTTTTTTTCTGACGTTAAATCACATAGGAAGAGGTAGGATCTCTGCTTTCTACACCCTTCACTGATTTTTATGTGTGCCTGTTGACTGGAAATACCTTCATTTTTTTTTTTTTTTTTTAATCACATTGTATAACATCCCACCACCTGGAATAGTACGTTTCAGCATCAGTGAGTGATGTGGTCTGGGATTTTAACGTCGTTCTGAGAGTGTTCCAAAAGACGTATTAAACCCGTAGATACACGCCTACATATCTGACCAACACTGACGGGTATCGTGAGGCTCTTACACACTGTGAAAGTCCCATAAGCATCAAAGTGATGACCTTGTGGTGCAACCGCTTATACAGTGACAGTGAGCTTATACAGCTTATACAGTACACATGACTCTTAGAAGAGGTGCTGTAGGCGCAAGCTTTTGGCTACTTCGGTCAACAAAGGGGTTACTGATACTGAGGGAGGGGATTAAGGACAGCAGTGGAACCCCTCAGACCCCACATACTGGGGAAAGCCCACTCATTCCTTCAAAACTATTTACATAACTCCATGGAGAAAATTGGCCCGTAGCAGTTAGCTTTTCCATTTGCGCCACACAGTAAAGACGCTGTTATGATAATTGTACTCTTACACGAGCAGGGGGCATATTCAGTACAGAAAGGGGAAAAAAGGAAAAAAGAGAATAAGAAAACTGCTGATCAGGAAAGAGAGTGGGGTTCCACGGATATTCCCCCAACACAAACACATTCAGTGTTGATTTTTGTCATTTTCTTGGCTCGGGGAAGTACAGTAGTTGGCAGAACAGTAAACTCTCTGATGGTTTGTATGACTGGCTGTCATGGTCTTAGAGGTGGCTTCCCGCTGCCTCAGCGTATGCCCCTTCCCTTCCTCTGTGGTGACCCTCGCCTCTCTTCTCCCTACCCTCCTGCGTATTTTTTCTTATTCACTCGTCTTCCATTTCTTCTTATTTTCTCCCATCCAGTCCAGTTGAATAAACAATCAACCTGGGCCCGGTTGTACTGCCTGCTTCACCTACTGCCCAGCTGGCATCCATTGTTTGCAATTAGTTCCAAAGCATGTGTCTGACAGCTTGCATACTTATATAGTATAGTACGCATTCTTGCTTGTACGTTTTTGCTGCAACACATGCATGTGTGTACATATATATATATATATATATATATATATATTAGCAGAAGCAAATTTTATAATCAGCAAAATGTTGGCACCCGCAAGAAGCCTCACATAGGAACAGAGCAGGTCTAATTATTAAGAACAATCCATCAATATAGTGGAGTAAACCCTGGAGCAGGCTCAGCAGAAAAACATGGCAAAAAAAAGTGAAAGCAGAAAAAAATGTGGTTCTTACGAGGAGGGAGAGAAAAATCTGTCTTTACAATCCCCCTGTTTCGGCTTGCCAACTTTCTGCTGGCTGTTGGTAGTGCGGAAATGAGAGCGTGCTAGATTCTCCCCTCCCGAGAATAACACAAACCCCTCAAAGCTCAAATCAAACACACAATCCACGTCACAGGAAACCATTTTGAAGCGTAAAACCTCCCAATGGGAGCTCCATTTGAATGCTGCGGGTATGCGCTGCCTTGCTCGCCCCCAATGCCTCCCCCTTTCTCCCCTCCCGCTCTCTCAAGGCTTCAACCACAACCTAACCCGAACCACACCACCTCTCAGACGACAAGACTCCCTTTCTCTCACTCCCTGTCCATTTCCCCCTTTATTTCTTCCTTTCCTTTTTTGTTGTTCTTCTTTGCCTCTTTCACAGCAATTGCAGGAACAATTGCCCAATTTCATCATCAGCAATAAGACTTGATTTCCCACAAGAGACAGACAGAAACAGACAGACAGAGAGAAAGACAGACAGACAGACTGACAGAGACAGACAGACAGAGGTACAGACAGACAGAAAGACAGAGAGACACACGGACAGACAGAGGGACGGACAAAGACAGAGACAGAAAGAGAGAGACAGAGAGAGAGAGAGGGACGGACAGAGAGGGATAGACAGACAGAGAGAGAGACAAACGGACAGATACTTCAGTATCAGTACCTGAGTGACCTCTCACCATCAGTCCCCCCCCCCCCCCCCCATCTCAAACCTCCACAGCCTCTCGTACCCCCATTCGTGCACTCCCTGCTTCTTCAAACAACCTCTCCCCTCACCCCTTTTTCCTCCTTTTTGCCTGGCAATTGAAACGCAGAGGTCAGGAGGGCATATGGGAGGCAATCACAGTAGTTTGTTTTGGCTCTCTTACCCCCACACCAAGTCCTTGGCTGTGCAGAAGCAATGCCGCCACCTTGCCTGCTTGCTGCCTGGGAAACAAACACATCCTTAATCACCCAGAGGCCCTGTATCCGCCAAGGCCACACTAGTTGAGCCCTGTCTGACAAGCTCAGGCCAGAAAAGTTGGACTCCATCTGATGAACTCAGGCCATACAAGTCAAGCTCTGTCTACTGAACCCAGGCAACATTAGTGGCAGCCAGACAGTCAAATCCAGGTCGCACTCGTTGAGTACCCCGTTGACTCACGGCCAGCAAGGACATTCTCTTCAAGCTCAGTGTCTACTCAACCCAAGCCACTCATATTCAAGCTCTGATGGTCAAACTTGGGCCAGGGAAGTTCAACTCTGTTGAGTGAATCCAGGCCACAAAAGTCCAGCCGTGCTTGTTGAAATCAAGCCAGAAAAGTCTGATCTATCTTTGGCTGGGTGAGCGGTTCTGTCATTATGTTGGCTAAGTGTTGGCTGACAGCAGGATTGGCTGACGTAAGCGTTGCGCAGCTGAGGGCTGGCAGTGAAACGAGATGTAAGACAGGAGGGAAGATGCTTTAAATAAGAGCCAGCACCCAACAGCCATTTTGAGCAGATGAATGAGATGAGTTGTCTTACGCAATCAATTACCTCTAATCCCAGAAAGCCCGGCCCTTATAACTTACAAATACTATTTTATTTTCCCCTCTGTCCATCTGTCTTTTGCGTTTACATAATAAAATATTTTCATTAAAAGTCCTCGTAAAGGTTCGACGAGTCACCGCCCTGACCCTTATGTCCCACCTCATTTTGTACATCAGTCACAGCATGAATGGGAAGGATGGACCAAATACCAGGATTCAGGAATGTGCTTGTGTAACTGCATGTGTTTGTGTGTAAACAATGAGGGTAATAAAACTTGCCCCCCTAACCCAACGCTGTCTGTTTGACAATACCAGCTAAGGTGTGGCCTCATATCTGTATCATATTATAAACCGCAGCATTCTCAGACCTTTGAGAATCTCTCTTTTTGGTCGTCGTAAGAGAGTATACCGTGACACTCCATCACATACCGCCATACCCATCGCTTTACGCTCTGTCTGCATCAGGATGCCGGACAATTAACCTTAAGGCTCTGCTCACTGGGTGATATAAGGAGATTAGTGGTCCTGGTTGATCGTGCGTGATGAGAGGGGACTTGTGTTGAAGCACATAAGGTCTTGTTGCTGCAAGGAAATGAATTGACCCTGTCTTTGAGGTTCAGTGTCTCTCTCTTGAATTGTATTTCAAGTCAGAGTGACCCCCCGGGTAGACGCAGAACAGCGGTAGACCTCGCTGATCCCCATCCAGCCCACCTCGCAGCCAAGCAGCAGCCGGAGCGCCGAGCAGGTACATGAAGCGCTGAGACCAGCCGGGGCTTCCAGGAAGTTCAGCATCAGGGATCAGTCTGTGTTATTGACTTGGCAAAGCCCTCAGCCAGTACGATTCCACCAGCGAGGGGTTCACTGACTGCCCAAGAACACAAGTGTCTATGTGTGTGCAGTTCTCCCTTCAGCTGTTTCATACTCCAGTGCAGGGCTCTGTGGTCCAGATGGGTGGCCAGGCCCCAGTAGATTTCTGTTATTCTGTTATGACAATTGAACCCATTTGAACCATTTAACTCTTCTCTTTCTTTCTGTTGAAACGCACGCATGTACTGTTTGCAGCAGACCGACTCACCTCTCTGCCCATCTTCTCTGAATATCAGCGTTATTAGGTTGTTTAAAATGTAAATGTACTGTATGTGTTGAACAGCTGGCAGAGACAGGGACCACCCAGCCGGTTGATTGCAGATAAGCTGAAATGGAGTGTCAGGACAAATTCTTTCTCGCCTTTAAGATAGTCGGCTTGGCATAAGCCTGATGCAAAATAACAATGCTAGATAGCTCCTCCCCCGCTTGTTCACCACAAACAGAGTAAACATAGATGAAAGAGCCTGCCACAGCCCATTTGGTGATGAAGGCTGGCATGTGTTATCATCCATTGTCAAGACTTCTAATTGATCCTAATTGCCTCCTCTGAGGAGCTTGTGTTTTCCACACCGTGACTTTATTTCCAAGATGGTTTATCAGATGGATTACATAAAACCGAGGTCACTCAAATTTCCTGAAAAAAAAATGCAGAATGGTATGGATGAATCTTTTCAGTATTGATTTAGAAAAAGGGGCTCTATTCAATTGCTTGTCACTTTTTTCATTTGTTAAAGGATAGGACAACATGAATTACATGGATTCATGGTATATTATCAGTAGAATGTACTGTAATTATCATAACAGCAAAGGCACTTATTATTAAGGGTTAGTAATAAAATAATAAATCTATCATCATCAGTTATGTTGATGCAGTGATGTGATGCAGTCATTCATATCTGTATCTATATTGTTAGAACATAAGCAGCAGCAACTACACACAATGAAGCAATACATTATTTTCTAATAACTATCTTTTTTTGGTCAAATTACTGATATTTCTGATGAGATGTAAATTCACATTGTTAGGATTAATTTCATAATACTGACTTTCTGTACTGTACTTCACTGTACTTACATAACATCCCTAATATGGTGTGATTATGTGGTGATTACATTATTTTCATTAAAAAACAGGAAAAACATGATCCTGATGAGGCCGTAACAAAAAGCAAAAAAGACCTCAAAATATAAATAGTCAAATCTTCAATGAAGTTCCAGTATTTTTTCAGGTGACAACGGCTGACTTTTATACTTAATATCAATGTGTTCTGTTGTCTCTTTATGCATGTAAAAACACAACCAAATCTAAGCGTGCCTTATTTATCCATGAACTTTTCAAACCTACTTATTATCAGGAAAGACCAAGACAGATGTGAATAACTTGATATTTCTGATATAGTGAAAAACATACTCATTCACTGTATTCTGTGTAACAATAAACAGCCAGTCCACATGTTTTCCACAATGTCCTCTTCAGTTGTTGCTCCTGGAAAGGAGCCAGCAACTGCAAAGATTTGAGTACAGTACGACTGTATATACACACCGAGGGCCCACTTCAGGGTCCATTTTATGTGTGTGTGCCTGGTTCACAAGGAGCCTTGCATATGAGCATCAAACATGTGTGTAGTAAATTCTTGGAAAAATGGAAATGGAATGGTTAAACTTTTTTTTTTTTTTGGGGGGGGAGGGTACATAGAGTACGTAGACCCACACTGACACACGAACATACATACACGCACTTATGGGGTGACAGAGTGCACTGCCTGAGCTCAGATGAACCAATGGCAACCTGGGGAAGGAGGAATGTGCATGGCTGTAGTCCAAAAGAGGCCGTCAGAATCCTCAGCAGGCAACCCCGGTTGTCTTAGTGAACAAAAGTGTGAGTGTGTGGGAGTGTGTGCATCTGCACAAGGGGCTGATAGAGCTAGTACGTCGACTGTGGGACTATACTAGTGTGTGTAATTTTACAGACAGTTGGCGATGAACTGTATGTGACAAAACCAAGAGTAGCACCTTCTTTTGTTATTGTAGCGCAGGCAGTTTTAAGGTTTCTTGCTCATTCCTGCACAGTCTGCCCTATAACTGGATGACTAATGTGGAGACGCTATTCCAAACCAAAACAAAACTGTAATTTATTAGAATTATCGGTTACCCAACGGAGCATCTGCAGGTGAAGCAGTTACTAAGGTAATGCCGGCAAAGGAGATCTGCCCCCTCGGGAGGCTGAGGAGAATCAGGGAGGATACTCACTATGCTGCCACTCATCCCACTGATCCCCAAAATACATCATGATGTCATGCAGATTCCAAATGTGGACTGCAGTAGCAGAAACAGGGTCATGTGTGCACTTGACTAATGCACAACTGAAAAAGGATGAAAAAGGGAGGGAGAGAGAAGTAGGAGGAGGAGGAGAGCTGAAGGGCTGTTTAAAATATTCAACCCCCCTTCCATTAACTATCCATGTAGGGATAGGAACACGACCTACACTGTACATCTCATGAGGGAGGAAAAAAGAGGGAGAGAGAGAGAGAGATGGTGCACTGGGGGAGTAGACCGCTTTCATCCAGTAGCCCTTAAATCCAGCTCAGCATTTTCTCAGTGATGTCATCTCTTTTTCACTTGCACTTCACCCTCTCCACTTTCTCCCTCACCTCTATCTGCTCCCTCTCTGTTCCCCCTGAGCTTTCTCCATCTCCCTTGCTCACGTCGCCTTCCCCTGCACTTAGATGACGTGCGGTGCATTACAATATACGGTGCATCACCTTCAGATCCTTATAAATCTGTAGCGTGGGAGGAAGGAGCCTACAGTGAAGTGAACCCGAGTTCAGGTGAAACAGTATTTTGCCGCATACCTCTTCCATCTCCTCTGTCCTCGTATTGCTTCACACCCCAGCATCGTTTGACGGGCAAGGAGAACACTGTTAACAAACAAGGAAATGGCTGCCAGCTGCACGGACAGGAGGGAGACACACTGCGCTCGCAGCTTTTATTAGGTATGATGAGAAAAGGAGAGGCTTGGGGAGAACGTGGAACAGAGCAGAGCGGAGCGAGAGGAGCATGGGAAGAATCTCAGGGCTTACAAAAAGGATTTAGAAGCTGTTGCGTTTTACAGCGCAGGCGTCCGTGTAGTACATTCACAGAATACAAAAGCTTTTTCTCCCCCAAAAAACAAGGCAGCTCAACATTCGGATTTGATTTTTAGTGAATACCCTCCACAGGAAATAACCACCAAGCTGGTCTCTGCCAGTGGGGACCGGTCTCATCTGGCTATATAAACCATAGCTGATCCTAAACGGACTCATCTGTTATTTATCTTTTAATAACTCTTATATGTCAATCAACATAAAAAGGGTTTAAGTATTGCGGCAATGTTAATATTCCTGTTTAAACCACCCAAAAGGAAATGTTTTCATGAAAGAAATCCATTTGTGATTGTGAAACCCATCATCTGTTATATTGTCAACGCATTCATCATTAAGATCTGTGAACAGTTTTACTTCAAGGAGCAGATGTGAGAAGAGAACATGCCGTGTGTGTGTGTGTGTGTGTGTGTGTGTGTATGTATACACATACACACACACATACTGTATATACACTGTATGTAATTTTTAATATGAAAATAAGGCATATGCGTCAGCTACTATGGAGTACATAGACCACAAAAAGGTACAGATCTAATATACGGCACATAACTGGCGCACCAAACACATCACATCTCAAGTGGATCAGAGCAGTAAAGCCTGTTACTAAATGTTTTGTGTGTTTGGAGATTCACTGTGATCTGTAAGTTATAATGGACATGTGCAAATGAGCAGTTGAGGTATAATATTGCTAAAATGACAATTATTTTTGTTGATACATTTCATTTTGTTCATGTTACTCCCAAAATAATTTGTGGTGAAAAACATTTCCAGCACACAATTTTAATTTTTTCCACTCTGAAAACTCATATTGTGCTGTATGTGGGCCCTGAACTGACACAAGTTTGACACCCCTGAAGTAGATCGGACTCAAATGCTTTGGAAGAAGCTAAAGGGTGACATGCCCAGTCAATTCAATTCAATTCATTTCAATCTCTGTTCTTCTCCTCTAAAGGTGCAGCAGCAGTCTTGTAAGTCACTTCAATTAGAGCCCATAGGAGAATGCATCGAGTACACATGGGTAAACAACTGGATACTGCAGTTCACATAAAGACCACTGAATGTTACAGGTTGAACCTTTAACGCAGAAGAATTAAACCACTTTGAAAGCATGTTAAAAAAAAGTAATACTGCTGATGTTCAATGGTACCTTCATTCAATTTTACCTCCATTTGTTTCACTCTACTAAGTATTGTTGTGATTCATTTCTACATGAGTCTTTTGCTAAGGATTTGGGGTGTGTATAAGGCCGTTTTCTGTTAACGGAATGTATAATCAACATGCTCGGTATGTCTGAGAGCTTAAGCGTCATTTTAGTTAATAAGTTACTCTTAATTAACAGGCTGTCTGGTGCAAATGTGTGATGAAAATGGCCGCAATTACAACCACTAAGCTACCATTTAGCAGCTGCGCTCTTTTGTCCAAATATGGTCATTTGTAGCTCAGAAAACAAGTCTTGGTGTTAAACGACTAAAATGCAAACTCCCTCGGCTTCAGAATAGCCGTCCAATAGCAAAAGATGACATCACTGTATCTCGTCCATGGCCTTTAACCATTTATCTACTCCTACTCCAGCTGTGTCATGGGTTGTTTTTCTACCATCAGTCAGCTGGCCGCTCATATAGTCTTTATGGAAGTAACTCGGTGTTCTTAGATTTTGAAATGTGTCATCTAATAACACCATTAGTCACCACTATTGGGAGCCTTCAGATTTAAAAAAAAAAGTCATACTGTCAGCACACTTAATACCACAAAAATGATTTAAGGGCATACAAGGGTGTTTATCTCACTTTCGAAGGCACAGGGTATCCCCATAAAGTGGAGAACAGGAACAGATATTGCTTGGCAAACACCCGCACTCTGTTTCCCAACGTTCATGTGGGGTCTGTTCAGGCCTGGAGCCGAGCGAGAACAGGAATTTGGTCTCCCTGTCTGTTGGTTAAGCAGCTGTTCCTCTGGAGGTCCAGACTGGGTAACAGAAACGGAACGAGCAGTGAAAGAGGAAAATAAAAAGAGAGTGAAAACGAGACGGACAGCGAAGGAATGGAGAGTAACAGGAGGCTTGTTGTTACAAATCAGATCGCTTTATAGCGACACAGGGGGTGAGTGGTTCCAGGCAGCAGACAATGGGCCAACAAAAATCAATATTGACATTCTCCTTAGTGATAGCTGAGTTGGCTGGGTGAGGTCAGGGACTGGACCTTTGTATTAGCCTGCCAGCATTAGTGGTCACGGCTCGGGGACACTTACTGTAACCTTGGCCTGTCAGTATAATGGAGGGTCTGATCGAGCCCAGGAGAGGTCCCTCCCCTTTATGGGCCTTATTACCGTAAGAAAGCTCAGTCCTCCAGTGGCCCGATTCAACAGATCATTACTTTGTCAAAACAGCTACCAGACCACGTTGGCACACGCTTAGGCCTGCTTGTGTGGCGAACAGCGTTTCGAAGTGCCAGTTGTTGAGCGCAGCAGCCATGGGAGATGAGGCGCGGAGAACGGAGAAAAAGAACACTTGGACAAGTGACCGTTTATTAGTTCTTATTTCAACAGCACTTACAATTAGACAGATTCACTGGCAGACCCGCGCGCTGGGCAAACACAGACAAACACAGGGTAGGATCTTTTCTCATGGTTATGGCAAGAGGTGTTACCACAAAATAATAAAACACTCCAACAAATTCCATGTTGTTGCTTTGCTGAAACAACATCTCAATAGTTGTTTACCTAAAGTGGTCAATTAATCCAAGGCAAACTCATAAAAGAGGAAAGGATGTGGGTTGTCCAGGTAGTCTGATCCAACTGGCTGGGTGTCAGGGCTACTAGGGATACCACACCATACCTCGAGTAAGCATGGCGGCAGCGGAGCCTGAAAAGCACAAGTCGGACATCAGAGGAGAATAACCAGTGGGAAATTAAAATGAAGACCACTGACAGAGAAAGGAGGAGGAGCAAAAGGAAGGAGGAGAAAGAGAATAAAAGAAGTTGGATGAAGAGGAAGAGATGGAGGGAATAAAAGCGGGTCATTTGAGGTGATGGAGATTCTGTACGGTGGGCTGGTTTCATAAAAGATGGCACCAGGCCACTCTCCTCCTCCTCCCGATTCTGTTCTTGCTCTGGTCTGCACTCGAGCCTCGCTCAAGACACACACACACACACACACTCTTCTGCACGTATTGTATGCTCATTCTTCTTTGCTACACATTTGTGCGTTTTCGTACAGGAATAGAAGTTGACATCACCGCAGACCAGTTATAAATCAATAAAAGCTGCTCCCAATGAAACACCCGAGTGCACACAACACGCAGCGACTTCCCGGTCAGTGGGCTGTTTCAGAGTCCAAACCATTCGGTGACCCCTCCTCTCCTGGGGTCGGGTTTCTGCCTCTGCTTCTCGTCCTCCATGAACTTCTCCTGCATCTCTTCCATGGAGCCCTCCGCCGGCGCCTTATCCTTTTCTGGGAAAATGTCTGGGAAGGTGAACGTCTGGCCCTCAGCCTGAAATGAAACACAAGGAGGGAGAGAAAAATTAGCAGAATCCTTTGTGGTCCAATATGATGGTGAAAAATTAAGTGTTCGATTTGAACCCTGAATTTTGTCAAATGCCATTTTCCTTCGACATTTTAAGACCTTTGTGGAGATAGTGATGTGGAATTCAGGATACCGCTGTATCTTCCTCTCTAGTCCCCGAACACAAATGCTCTCTTTCACTTTGGCATTGAATTTCTCCAACTCACTCCCACATTTAATCTCTCTTCTCTCTCCATTTCTCTGGTCTTGATTTATTCAGAGGGAAAGGATGGTATCCATTATTTATTCCATACCAACCCATCTCTGGCCATGGCTAATGCATCACTGGCCCACCGTAGTCTGTGTCAGCCATAGAGCACAGCACACACGCATGTACGCTTACTTGCCCACACACAAAAAATAACAGGTCAGTGGGTGCAGGCAGCACATATATCCGTAGCCCACCCCTCCGAGCCTCTCCCGGAGAGTCTTGGCAACAGGAATTCAGTACCAAATCACGACCATCCTTAAGAATTCAGCCTTATGTAAAACTTGATGACAACTTATGTTAATAAAACAGCACTTAATGTGTCACTTTCATCACTGTGTGCAGATTTTGTGTTGTTAATCGTTACTCATTTTTTCAAATAATGATAACAGTCATGGTTCATTGTCTTTATTGCCACAACTTGTTTTGCCACGATAAATAAGCAGAATTTATTAGAATAATCCAGCTTTGAACATATTTTAGGGTTTGGACTTGATTTTATTCCAATTGGCATTCAACACCAGACAAATCACAGCCATTCATTCATTTATGTTCCTTCAGATCGTTTCATTTATTGCCTTTCAATATTTTTTTTGCATATCATGAACATATGAGAACATGGTACCGAGTTAAATACATTTGTCTGCTTATGTCATACCTCAAAAACTCCCAAACCCCCCTTCCCAATGTTAAATGTTCCTTCCAAAAGTTGCAGGATGAAATCGGTTTGCAACACTATTGTCAATCAACTATTCTGTTTAAATATGTGAAATATTTTGTTTGGGGTCAGTGTGTAGGCGTAAAGGAATGGTCTGGCTCTGATGTGAATGTTACTTTGTCTCCAATCCCCAAAATACCAAGGGAAACATGCATATAATTACCACATAGCATGGTTTAATTCCCAAAGGGGGGACAACATGAAGCTTACTCAGCCAAAGATACAGAGTGGAGCTGACCTTGCCTACTCCGACATGTTCTTGAGCTGGGATACAAAAACAATTTCAACAGAACAGCTATTGCCGCATGTATTTGACGAACGAATATATTCATGTATGAATACAGATGCGGTGTTACAGGTGGTAGGTTAAAACACTATGAAAATGATGGAGAGTAGCTGCTCGTGGATGACGCTGAGCTTTTTTCTCTTCGCAGCTGTTGCTGCCGGAAAACTCTGATAACTGCAGATTACAGCAAATTTAACTCTTCTTGCTACGGTGACAGCTTATAATTTCTTCCTTCCAATAACTGTAAGCTAAGAGCAAAACAAGGAGCAGCTGATCATGGGCCCAAATTGTAAAAAGACAATAGTTACATTACGGCATGGTTATGTTTGCAAAATAAGACACGTTATAGCTGCTTCTTTAAATAAACATCAAAGCGTCCGCTGTCTGTTTCTCGCAAGACTTGTAATTAGTGCAGTGTCTAATCCCAATTTGGATGTTGCGGTGAAAATAAGTCGGCCTGGAGGAAAATGCTGGCTGTTTTTCAATCTGCATCGATGCAATAAGATATTAACAGCAAACTGCTCTTTATTCATGCGAGCTGCCATTCAGCCAGGCAACACTGGCACGACCACACAGCTGTCTACAGTCCACTCAACCATCCAAAACACAACCATTATGGAAACAACCATTCTGGGTAAGATACTTTACACACACTTGAATTCATGTCACTCTTTAAAACCTGGCCATTTGGGTCTAAACTCTGTGATATCAGCTTTGAGGAGCAGCTAAATGAAAACATACACAACCTTCACTCAAAAGAAAACCCACCCTGTTCTTGTGCTCCTATCTTGTGGCAACGCCTGCACTGCAAACTGCAGAAGGTTCTGGAGTGAGTGCAGAAATGCAAGGAGAAAGGCAAAAGAGTGCAAACTGCAAAAGGTTCTGTAGTGAGTGCAGAAATGCAAGGAGAAAGGCAAGAGTGCAAATACAGCTAGAAGGAGAAAATTTCATGAGGCACAGGCAAAGAGCTGCCAAACACCAGAGAAGCACCTGGAAACCAACAGCCCAGCCAAAGCCTTCAGTGTCTCTCTGCACTTGCACATGCGGCCATCGAGGAATGCAGAATCCTGAACACAAACACTGAACCAATCCAAGGAAAGTTTGCTGCAGGAGCTGGAAACAGGACTTGGGAGGAGAGGGAAGCAACAGCAGGAGATGTGGGTAGAGGTGAGTAACTGAGGGAAGAGGAAGAGGAAAGTCGGGGAGGATGGAGGAAGTGTCTACTACAGCAACAACACCAGACCACAGACCTAGATCACAAAGGACTGGCCAGCCAAACAGGACTTCATCCAAGTTGAACCAAACATTGTCGCATGACAATTCCCAGTTATAGAGCGCAGCGCTGGACACATTGTGTATACACACGCCAAAGATTAATAATGGCCTCAGAGAGAGCGATTCACAAAAACAACAAAGCCTTGAGATTGAAGTCAACAAAGCGCTAAGACTTGTTAAACAAGTCTTATTGTTGGCAGCAGGCCGCGCCCTGTGTCTGTGTATGTGTGTGTCGAGCGTCTGCTGGACATATTTCCGCAGTCGGAGAAAGTGCTGGCTGAGAGCATTCATATTTTTGTTTGAAATATACGTATACATCGGACCACAGCAGGAGCAAAGCCCATGTCCCCCAGTCTCTGTGCTCTGAGCCAAAAAGATCTTTCCTGTGTGTCTGTCTGCTTCTCTGCTCGCGTATTTGTGTGTACAAGAGAAAGGGAGTGTGTGTATGAGTGCATGTTGAGTGATTTAGAGAAGACCAAGGCCTAGCCAAAAAGGACAAAAGTGGAGAAAGACAGGCATTATGCGCCTCCCAGGGTTCCTTTCTATTACCTACTACGATTCCTAGACAACACGCTGAAGGAGTGGATATTTCCCTTTCCTCTGCCATCTTCCTTACCAAGCTCTCAATTGAATCAAGCTGCCATCCAGGAATATTAGGACAAGGCCCCACGCTTCTAACGATGTAAACAATCTCCTCTTACGCACATGAACAACCCATTACACCCATAGTTTCCCTCTCAATAGGAAAAGGAGGAGAAAGACCGGTGGGGTTAAGGAGGCAAGGCAAATGTTGTCGTTGACTCACTACCAAGCCGTTTCACTTTCCCCCGTCTGTGTCTATGTGTGCGTTTCCCTATTAAAAGCTTGTTGTGTTTCAGGAAGTGTGCGTTTAGCCGGTTGGCCTGCCCTGTGTAACATCTGAGGACCAATGTCAGACTTAACCAGATGATTGGGGACAGCTGTCAAATTAGTGACAACAATTGGCGTCTCCGTATTGTTTTTACTGCAGTTACATTCGGCAGAGACGAGTTTGTGACACTTTTAGTTGGAGTGAACCTCCAGGGCAGAGCTGCTCAATTTGGGGCCAGGGGGCATTTGTTTTGGCCCACCGTGACATTTGCCAAGCTCCCACGTAGGCGTGTGACAATTCTAACTGCAAAGACTCAATGGTACATTTTATGCAGCTACAAAGAAGTGCGCTGAGATTTCTTTGCTTTCCCTGTGAAACTGCGCATCTTATCTACGAGGAATGACAGCTCCTCTCTCGTCCCTCTGTTTCTCATTTTCTGTATTTTGTTTCAATAAAATTTTACAAGTCAGCATAAGAGTTAAATCATGAACGAGTCTGTGTTGTCCTCGAATGGCCCCCAGAATCAGTCAACAACACATACTGACAAGACGGATGGACAACAGACAAGGGTAACAGAATAACAAAAGGCAGCATTTACGCACATACGTATGTGATAAACTGCAGTTTAGTCAACAGAAAGAGTGAATGGCTTTGTGTAAAATAAAGCAATGACAGACGGAGGGACAGACAGGCATGCTGATGAAAACAACAAACTCCAAGCACAACACAGATTCTGAGGTAAACTTCATGTACGCACACAGGCATTTCCCAATTTTCTATGTCAAAACGCTTGCATGCTGTGTGTACTTTTAGTTATTGGAATGTATTGACACTTACATTTGAACTGACATTTTTAATCCGTTTGTGGAAACTAGTTTGTGCAAACTAATATCACTGGTAAGCACATATTAAAAGTACTGGAGTTACTTCTAACATATCCCGTTTCTATCCAATTTCACATAGCATCAACATCTATTTCTCTGCCACAACCGTGCATCCACATTCATTTTTCATAGGAAAGAATTCAGACGTCTCCGTTCAAGGGAAACATATGTATCTACGTCAGCGAAATGTCCCCATGTTAAACGTGGTTTTGTGCATGTGTGCATGTGGATACAGATATGTCACACACAAATCGTGGTTGCAACCCCAAAGGGGAAAACCAGGAAAGAGTGGAGTGAAAACAGAGAAGACCAGGCAAGACATGGAAAGACACACAAAGGATCTCTGTATTCTATCTGATTGACCTTTGCTTCTGATCTGTAACCAACTGAGCATGCCGTCGCTGCTCAAAAACAGCCTCTGGGAAAAAAGAAATCTCAGTGTGTGTTTGTGTGTAATAATTTCCTCTTTAGAAAAAAAAAAGGGGGGGGGCTCGGGGGGGAAGAATGTTGAAAGAATGGACAAATGCGTGTCCAGCAACCTTGGAATGCATGTGAAATCAATACAGGAAAAATGTGAAGGGGGTGACTTTTTTATTATTCACTAGGTTAGATTTAAGGTATGAAATATGAAAGCCATAGTTGTTCTGGCTTGATGTGTTAAAATGTCTTTGATGAAAGCAGGAAGGTGCTGGTGCACAGTGCTTTTCCAACCTGGAGCTGAATAGAACATTATGGCAGTCACCAGCTGAGGACACAAAAGGCTGATTCAACCTGCTGCTTTTGAGAGTTCTACCGTACGAGACATTAGCGGACTGGAACAGAACCATCTGCAGGTACACAGACGAGAAACACATCAACGTTTCAATGCCTACGACTGGGTTTCACAATAAAGTTCAGAGTTATGCTACAAGTCTGAGTAAAGGAATGAAAAAAAACAAAAGAAGGAGGTTTTCAAAAATTATTACTCAACCCCTTTGTAGTAGGTTTGACTTTTTTTTTCCAATATCCTCAATCTATGGCAAAAGCTTATTGGTATCAGATTTTATGTTCACTCTGGAGTGAAATAAGCTTGGAGCGACATTTTATTGCTTTGAACACTACTCCATGGCTGTAAAACTACTTTTTTGAGGTCAAATGGTGACTTCCATTCATATAATCTAGACAACTAAAAACTTGAGCCCATAGGAGAACCTGAGATCAGACTCTCTTTTGTGCTCTCTCAAAATCTCAAGCACCTTGAATTATTGTGGAGTTAAATAAGATGTGACTGAAGGGGCTGGGGTAAGTACACTGAAGAGAAGAACTCTCCATGCGGTCAAAGTGCCTAAAGAGGCTTAAAGCGGTCTGAAAATGTGAAACCTCAGTCCTATGACCCTGGCAGATAAGTGCTAGATTTGTGAAGGCGCCAATCCATAAGTCATAAGAAGATATAGTCATTAACGAAGCTGTCAATATAAATTAAACAAATGTGGGCTGTTTGCCTACAACCAAATCTGGACCACACACTGAAACAGAGAGGTGTTGACGATGCGGTGAGAAATCCCATGAGGCTGTGGGTCATGCGGCTGCAGTGGCAGTGTGGTGGGGTAAACCATTGCAAACTACAGAGCCATCTTTAGTATTGGCTTGTGTGTGTGTGTGTGTGTGTGTGTGTGTGTGT
>JAPTHA010000024.1:4831656-4843699 GCA_029814585.1 Gymnapogon annona
GGGGTAAACCATTGCAAACTACAGAGCCATCTTTAGTATTGGCTTGTGTGTGTGTGTGTGTGTGTGTGTGTGTGTGTCTGTGTGTGTGTGTGTGTGGGGCACAGACTGCGAGAGACAGAGAGGTGTTCACATTGTGGTAGAATCCATTTTGACCACACAGTAGGAGATCCTGGCAGACTACAGAGGCAGAGACCACAGTGGTGAGGTTACCAGGATTAGAGCTGAGGGCAACCCCCTGCTGAGTGTGTGGTATATATATATTTGTCTACGTGTGTGTATGTGTGAGTGTGTCTGTGTGTGTAGAATGTGGGTACATAAAACCTATTTTTCAAGGGAAACATTGACGGAGCATGCATCATGCCCTTTTTAGAAACTTCTACAGTTCTACTGTACACACGACCCAAAACAGCTCCTGTTGTCGACTACTGGCCAGCTTTCAACCACATTTGGCCCGTTATACCTGCCTTGCTCAAGAGCAGGTCAAGCTAGAGGGGAAATATTTCCTGTGTTTTTTCCAAAGACAGATTTTAGGAGACCCTGAGTATGGCTTTTACAAGTGCGATCACACTTTTGTGAATCTGTTTTCTTTGGTGAGGACCATAGATTAAAAGTCTCTTTAGTTGCATTTTTCTTTTTGGTTCATTTAAGTTCACAATGCCCAATTACAAGTGAACCGGGGCTTGTAAAGCAAAGTCAAATGGACTCACAAGTAGCTTGTTTATTAGACAATTTTGGCAACCTGTCATCCTGCAAGATTACCGATTCTTGGAAGCTAATGAGTTCAAGGGGAAGTTCAACCTGGTTCCTTTAACTTTAAATTAGCATTGTGAACACTTTTTGCCATAATTAAGCATCCTTGGTGCCCATAGCACATAGAAGACAAAGAGAAAAAAGTGGTGAATTCAGGAAGCCATTTTCCCTCGATTCATTTATGTTTTTGTAAGTTTTGTTGACATGAATAAATGTTGGCTATACTTTGATTTGTAACCAAATATCAACGGGGAAAATGTGACCAAACTGTGCTTTTTTAAAAATTGATCTCCTGTAGTTATGCAGGTTACCAAGTAAAAGGTACCTCTGTCACCTGGACAAACCTGAACACCAAACCAAGACTGAGGGAAGGTTTCATATCAGATTCAATTTAAAATGTTTATTTTAAAAGATAATTGTGTTTGCTGTGGAGTACAAGCTGCTGTCAGCTGTCTACTCTGTACCCCTGATATTAGTCTGAAGGAAGTCCTGATGAGGTCCTGTGGAACATAGTTTTACAGTGGGTCACATTACATTATGCTACTTTTAATGAAGGAGCATACATCCCAAAAGAGTATCATAAAAGTATGATGCAGTTGTGCAGCAATGATTAACAGTGTGTTCCACCTGTGAGGCTGCGATCATTAAGTGCTCCTTAAAATATACAGGATATCTTACGAACTAAAGATGGTTAGGATGATGAACATGGCCATCCAGTTCAGTTATATTCAACACAGCAACAAAGTCAAAGTCAACACTTGACTCTGATTGAACTGCACCAATGCTCTTTTTTCTGGCAATCTCAGCCTGATATCTGCAGACAGCTGCAGACTGCACAACGCATCCCCGCGGCATGCAGTCTGCTCCTGTGGCTTCAAGTCTCGTAATAAGAGATAGCAACTCATCATAAAACACAAACCAAGACTGCAGATCAGCGTTCAGTCTTTTAGAAGTGTCCGCTAAACGGATTACGATATGGTTCGAGAAGCTCGCCACCTGTTGTCACTACAGTTCATTCAGTACCAGTGGTCACATCATCCTTCAACGTACTATAGTGGCTGAGATCAACTAACAGAGGATGTGTGGTCTGGATCAATTTTATGGATATTTTATATAAACCAGGACCTTTAGATTGCACTTCATTTGATATGTTGCCCTTCCCTAACAGTCACCACTTGACAATTCACATTTTTAATCAACATATCCTAGGAATGACTGGTGAAATGAGCAGTGAAAACACAGGAATAAATACTTTCATTGGTTTTGTCTAATTAATGAAGAACTCTGGTGACATCATCAGTCATAACATGCTAGTCATAACATGGCACGTCTAAATTTGAGGCCACCATCGTAAAATTGCAACGGTACAAGTAATCCAGAGTATCACTTGCTGGCTTAATATTACATTTTACAGGGAAATTTTACGTTCTAAAACCACAGAGAAAAAACAGACAAAGTAAAGAGGGAGAGTCAGGGATGAAAATGGACGAGGGCAGCAGAGAAGAAGAGATGTAGCCTGATGATTGTAAACAGCTCTTGCTGCCAGGCACTTGGGTGGGCCACACATTCACTCTCACTTTATCTCATTGACACAAACACACACACAATTCTCTGCCCTGTTGTGCCTCTGTCCAGACCTCCTGGTACAAACCATTCCAAGAACAGAAGAGTGCAAGTGAGAGATAGAGATAAAAAAAAAGAAGAGCAGGGAGGAGGAAGGGGTGGAGAAAGTAAATACTCCAACATCTGAAAGTTTCTCTGGATGACATTGACGTGAGAATTATTCCATGTGAAGGGAAGACAATAAAACTGATTCAAATTCACTCCATGGTCAAGAAGTCAGACTCCTGAGAAAAGAGAGACTGACAGAGAATCAACAACTTGAGCATGAGAGACAGTGAAGGGAAATTCTCATTCCCTGTAAAGGATAGATACAGTAAGTGGCAGTGACAGTAGACCACTAACCAACAGCATCCTGCTGTGGGTTTGTTCAGGGTCATGACCCTGGCCCTCCCTCCAATTACAATGACATCTCCTCCACAGCCCAGCAAAAGCCAAATAACATGGTCAGATTTGGCGAGCCGAGACGTACGTGTGTGTGCATCCCCTTGTCAGTCATATTAATGACTGTCAAGATCGCAAAGACTGGGAGATAATGTGAGAAGAACATCTGCAATATTTATGTTAACACCCTTTGGATTACTGAAGCACTGCCGTATCATAAACTTTACAGTAGAATTCACCCTTGTTTCTACGTACACAAGCTGATGGCGACATAAACAAATACTAACCTCTGTCTTGACATTACTCACACATTTTGTATTATGGAGCGAGGCCAGATGTAGATGTAAGTAAATGTATTTAAAGAAAGCAGTTTCTAAAACCAGCGCAGTCCATAAATGTAGCTTTAGTAGCTCGATAAGATAACAACAAATATTAAGCAATAGCTCCTGGAGCTAATCTGTACAGGATCATTTGAGTTACTAAATCGTAGAGAGATACATTATTCAAGGTTGCAGACTGTGAAATCATATCAAATTTTTTGAGACCAACACAGATAAAAATAGACAAGAGCAGAAATATGGCAGGTGGGGAAAAGCATCAGCTCAGGTATTATTACAGCATTTAAGATCAATCGCAAGGACGCTCTGAAATCCTAGTGCAGGGCAGTCAGTAATACATGCAAACGTACTTCTGCCCAGAGACAAACAGAGGGTGTGAGTGAGAAAGAGTGTGTATGTGTGTGGTGGTGGTTTTCATGTCTGGGCATGTCTGTTCCCAGCTTGCTACTGGATACATTGGACCCTGGTAACAGAGCTCTCAAGACGAGATCATCACCTTCGAAATACACACTAAGCTACCCACAAAGACATTTACATTCAGCTGGTCTTGAACTGGACACTCAGGATCACAACAAAAAACGCCACCAGCCAAGAATAACACCTCCACATCTGTTATACATGAAACAATATGGAACCAAATATCATCCTCAGAAGAAGGTGAACCCAGTATTGATATCTCAAAGAAGGATCACACCTCAGTGTAGCCTCTAGCAGCAACTCTCATTACGCACACACACACACAAATAAACAGCTGTTCACTGTCATTATCCCCTCCATCTATGTCATTCACACCCCAACCCCCACAATGTACCCCATTTCTCTCTCGCAAGCACATGTAAACAACTCCCACACATCCTCACCCCTCCCCCCCAATATCAAGCATCCCCTCCACCTCCACCTTCCACCCCCCAGGCTGCGACCCAACTATCTAGGCTACCAAACACACTCACACAAATACACACTTAGACTCTCACACAAAACACACTCACCCCTACATGCACATGCAACATAAACATCCAGGCAATGCCCCTGCCCCCTCCCTGACACTGAGGAATGCTGGGACCAGCTGGTGGAGAAAATAAAAAACGAAGAAGCATACCAAAACAGGAAATGCATCAGCAGGGGCCTATCAGAGGGCTTTATCAGGCCAGTGGCAGCCCCACTGAGAACCTGGGTGGCGCCGCATGCTGATTGGCTGATCAAAGTGGCAGCTGTGTCATTAGGGGTCAAGGGGCCAGGGGTAATCAAGAAAGAAAGGTTACAAGCATGCACATACTCATGTGTATGTGTGTGTGTGTGCATGATGGGGTTTGTCCTGCGAATTTCCATAGCTAAGAGGACGTGCACGCTCTTGTGTACCTGTGCGTGTGAATTTCCACAGCTATCTAAATAAGGGGAACCTGGAGGAAATGTGGAAGGAAATGGAAAGGAAGAAGACTCTGCTGAAAGAGATAAAGAAAGAAAAGGAGGAAAGGCAGACAAAAAAAAGGATGGAGCGGTGACCTGAAGAGGCGGATCTGGACATTTGCCTCATTTGTATGTTAGTTTGTTTTTCTTGATGAAACACAATGATATGAATTGCTGTGGCAAAAAAAGCAAACTACAGTGCAGTCAACCTTAAACGCTTTGTCAAGTGTCATCTAAACTAAACTGGGAAAAGGTACAGGGTGAAACAATGGGAAAGACACAGAGAGCCTGAACTGAAGCCATTCAAAAAAAGGTTTGCGTGTGAGATTCCAAACCGGATGGTTAAGACCCTGCTCCGTTCTCTATAATTCATGTTCTCTCTCAACTGAGCTCTTATGAAACCTACAGACACACACACATACACACACACACACGTTTTTACTTAGGAGTGGATTTTCCAAATCAGGAGACACATAGGGAGATGGAGGGCCTTTCAGCTGAGCTTGATTGCCAGGAAAAGCTTCCCCTTTTATTAGGCTCACCACCAGCGTGCATGTATGTGTGCGCACACATGTACATGTGCACAAACTAATTATTGAATCAGCGCAGTCCTTCAACAAAAATTTATACGCACAGATTGCTGACAGATACATTTATGCGTGGTCTTGTCACTCTTTCACATTAGATTTGTTCCTTTCGTCTTGTCATAATTTCTACTGGATGGGTTAAATAACAGACAGATTGCTACTGGTTGCCTTTTTCATATTCATCCCAATTTCCAGTCTTCGTTGATAAAATCATTGTGCTTGGACTCTGCTTTCTCCTGTCTCGCAACCAAAAAAATATACAAAAGGGAAAATAGCCCAAGGAGAGAATTTATCCTACAAAACAAAATTAAATTTTTCCTAAAAAGTTTACAATCAGGACTCCCTCTGTTCTTCAACTGTCAATCCAGAGGAGGAAAAACATTATGAAGAAAGAAGGCCCAGATTTCTTTCCTTTCAATTATTTTCCTGTGGTTTCTACTACTCTCTTGGCAGAGTTCTTTTATATTACTTAAATTATTACATGATTTATAATACTTTATTAAATATCCAGTTTCAACTGTGGTTTTCTACATGTACAAGACAATGGAAATAAGGTATGTTAATTACATGAAAGAGATAAACATGGAGAGCTGTGTGGTCTACTTCTCTGCTGATTTTGCTTAGTGTGATGCTTTGCTTTTCTAAGAACTGTAGGTATGAAAAATGGGGAATTCTGCGTGGCAGAGTTCCACCGTATTTGCGAGAGGAAAAATTGAAATTGGACAGAGACAGCAGGGAGGAGTGTGGTCAGGAGAAAAGTGGCAGAAGTTAAAAATGTTAATTGGTGTGATAAGCGAGGGTGAGGCAGAGCAAGGAAGGGAAGGAAGCTGAGCGGCAGACAGACAGACAAGGCTGTGTGAGGAAAGCATGTGTGTGCGTGACACAGTGAAAAGAAGGAAAAGGGAGGGAAAGAGCGAGAGCCATCAGGATCCAAATAGTCAAACAATATAATTCCACACAGATAAGCAAGAATTTGCCCTCAGCCTGAACGCCTGATTCAGCACCTCCAGTTCTAGACGGCCGGGGGTTCGCAAAAAGTGGAGAACAGGATCGGGAGGTGTGCGTATGTGTTTGTGTTCGGTGGGTGGGGGGCAGCATCCTGTACCTCTGTCTACAACCGTCACAGCCTGGCCTCATACGTGCGTTCACAGCCACGCACATACAGACAACACGAGGAGTCAATAACATATAGGAGATGTAGGAGGACAGCAAAACGTTGCCATCTAGTGTCAGTCACACAGAGAGGAGAAGGCAGACTTGGCCACAGTTTCCTTCTCATAATCACTCCCAATACAGCTGTTTCTTTCTCACTCTACCCCCCACCCCCCCACCCCCCACTCCCCTTTCAGCTGTGTCACAACTCCTCCATGTTTGCCACTCCGTCTCTCCCTCTGTTTGTTTGTCTCACTCCCCCCACTGTTCTTCTTCACTTATATCATAGTACGATAACTTCCCTGTAGACTGAGCAGGGGTGGAGACAGCAAAAGAAAGAAACATGGGAAATGAGCAATTTGAATGAAGCTACCACTTATTCTACAACTGTTGGTCCAGCCCTATCTCTTGTTTTGTTCTGCGGTTGTCGGGTTGGGACACATCTTTAGGGAACTGCTTTGAGGCACTTTGTGTTCTGACTGGTGTACCTGGTATGCTGCAGTGATATGAGTGACCGGGACCCCAGACGGAAACGCAAGCATGCTTTCGGTTCCTATCAAAGCCACACTAACAACAAACACTAGGACGATGGATTGACGACTTCCTGGACATTCTTAGTATGAAAAAGTTTGATGTAAATTCCTCCAATGTAGGTTTGACTTCTAATTACACCTACACCTGTAATGTAAACTATGTAATTTCTAACTAATATTATTAAATCGAACTCATTTAAGCATTGAAGGACTACATCCAGTCTTTACATGAATGTCAACAACTAGATCGTGACCACTTTTAGAATAGTGACGGCATTAGTTTATGTGTGAACAAAACTATCTGCTGACTTCATGGCAACTGATGGCCAGAATCGTGACACCACCTTAGACCATCTGTGTGCCTGCGATCCCTTCTGCTGCAAAATTTTCACTCACTGTCATCCTTATGCACAATGCTCTGACTATGAAAGTGAGCTTTTGTCTTCAGATAAACTCCGTGGTATGGAGCTTGTGTGGAATTTAATCAAACCACACCCCGGTGACAGACATACTTACAACAGACTCCCAGCCAGCCCACATGAACGCTAATGCACATGGGTTCTTATTCCCTGGGTAGTTGCGTCCTTTTTTGTTTTTTTAAACCAACTATCAGGCAGCAGGGTGGAGTTTTTATGCTGCATCCCCCAAGTACCTGGACCTCACAAGACCACATACTACATTTCTTCCCTTCGAGCATCTTCTGAAAACAAAACTACCTAAAAACTGTGACTGATACTTGTAAGACGCTATCATGCATGCATGCGCATTCTAATATCGATATAAAGTGTAGAGACAGTTGAAAAAGATTAATACAGTCCTGATGAACGTGCTGTTTGTTGTCGTTTGTGCACATTCATGTATTTGCTAACATTCTGATCTTTTGTTCATAATCGCAATAAGGTAAAGTTCAATCAAAATACTTAAAATGTAACTTGATATTAAACGTGTTCCCAAGACTAATCCTCACATAAACAAATACAATCAACATTCATATTCAAAACTCTGAAATCAAGATGCAGCATATTCTCAGATGGATAATATGAACCAGCTGTAGACAGTCTCCTGACAGTGAATATGCATCTGCAGCACAATGTGTCAGTAAACAGGATCATTCAGAAATGCTGAGACCGATCAGATATCCCATTCATATATTCACAGCGTCACCCTCTGGGAGCTTTCAATGTGCACTTCTGAGCACTCAGCTCACTGAAGTGCTGCAGCTGGCACCAGCCAGCACAGCTCGCTTGCAAACTATCTGCCACTCCAAAGAGAGAAAATAACTTCAACTCAGACCAAAACTTACCACAGCCTTTTCATTTACATGCCAAGCAAAGAAAATTTTATCATAAATGTTTGACTGGCAATAATGATCCTGAACAGGGGCTGAAAAGACTCAAAGTTGACTATAACTTCAGCATTTTAAGCGCTTTCTCTTTTGTGAAAACACCGCATGGGATTAAGGTTTTAAATGGAAGCAAGGTTTAACTGGAAATGGTGCACCTCAGCAGTGAGATGGTAGTAGTGGAAGCATTGAGGCTCTGATAGTCCTGGCAGTGCAAGGAAGCAGCTTGACTCTACACACACACTAGTCGCACTGAAGTACGAGCCAAGCATAAAAGCAGTCTGATAAACTCAAGAGTGTTCATTTTGCACTGCTGTTTTCGTCACCCCGCCAGCACCACCACCCTGTCTCTTGCTCTCTCACACATACAATCTACCCGCCCTCCCCCTGATCACTGCTCTGGCATGACTCCATCATGCCCTTAGTCACCTCCCCTTCTCACCCCTCGGAGCCCCTCACACACATGCACACTTTCCCACACACAGTGCACATTTCACACATGCAGACGCTATCTCTTCCCCCGATACTAGGGTCCCCCCTAAGCCTGAGGAAAATGGCCGTCACGGAACCCCGCTAACGGGAGGCCTCCCATTAACCACAGACCAAGAGAAAGGAATGAGAGGGAGGGAGAGAGACAGAGAGAGCAAGCAAACGTATTACTGTTGCAATATTAGCTGATGGAGGGAGCAGGGGAGAGCGGAGGGGTGAGGGAAGGATGAGGGTAAAATGGGGGGACCGCGGTGTGAGCATCGACCCACAGAACACTCTCCCACATGTGGAGTCAATTAGGAACAATCTTGTTTTCTACCCACCGCTGCAAAAGAAAGGAGGGTTTCCTGGGGCTGTGTGTGTGTTCCTTGTTCTTCTATCCTGGCGGGGACTTTGACCTGAACGTACACTTACCCATGGGGACTCGAGTCACGGTGGCGACAAGAATTGGGATCCACCTGAGTAAAGCCTGACTTTTGATGGTCAGGACTTGATTTTAGGGTTAGGGTTAAAATTAGGTTGATTTCAGGGTTTGGCTGTGACATTTAAGATTTGGGTACGGGGCAAAGACGTGTTCTGCTCTCAGATTATGTCCTCACAGGGGTGGAGAAACAAATGATTGTGTGTATCCATGTACGCAAGACAGAGACTGAGGTAGGAAGGGGAGTGAGAAGGCCTGTTTTTTTCTGAAAACCTGCCAAAGGAATAGGCCGGATATTTGGTTTTACATCAAGCTGTTTTAAGCTCAAAGTCGCAGCGTTTCTGCCCACTGTTCACCGTCAAATGAGCATAGCTTAAGCAAACCTCGGCGTGATTATGCGACTACAGAGAGAATGACTCTCGAGGAAAAAAAAAAATCCTCTAGGGCTCACAGCATGCATGAATGATGCACGCATGTCCCTATCATCACCGTGGGCATCTGGTGAGACACAAGAATCACTACCGACTCCGCTGGGAATTCCAGACACACACAAAATCACAGGCCACTTCCTTGGTGTCAGACAAGAGGAAGTCTCCCCTTTAAAAGATTCATGGCTGCTTCAATTATGTATCCTCTTTCAAATTGTCGTGTTTAGACAATTTTCATTATTCATCCGTTTCAAGATTGATGGCTCCAAGTCGGGTGGGCGGTACGGCGTAAACAAGCGTCTACACCACTGTTGATTTATCTGGGTAGGATCAAAACGGCGAGCACAAAACAAAGGCCCCTTGCTTTTCACGTCTGCATCAAAGGGGACATTAGAACAGTCAGACATTTTCAGGGGAAGGTTTGTCTGATTTCAAAGGCTGATAAACATCAAACCTTGGACAGACGCACCGGGGAATTGGCCTTCCTGACCCACGGCTCACCTCAAACACAGGTGTGAAGGCAACTGCCACGACATGGTGCGAGAGTCTGGGTAGAAGCAACACTGCTGGGGGAGTCCTTTCAAACACACCAAGCGCACAGACACATGACTGCTCACATTCCACTTATGCCACAACACACGTGCTCAGAAAGGTGAGCTACAACAGATGATAACCATAGCTCATTATTTCCTGTAGTAAGTCTGGCATGTAACCAAAGACAACCTTTCACCTTCGGGTCCTGCTGGAGTCCAGACTGCTCCCTTCTCCAGAGGCCGGTTAGAAGAACATGTGAAAAGGCACAGGAACCTAGATTGTTAATTTTGATTTTTCTCTTCTGTATGTGTGTGTCCATTTATGTCACATATCGGCTCATACCTGAATGTGTCTGCGAGAGAATAACAGGGAGCCCCCCAGCTCACCTTCAAAGGCTGGCCAGTTCCTCAGGGAACATCAACTACCCTCTTTAAACCCCCCCCCCAAAAAAAAAAAAGAAAAAGGGAAAAAAATAGTTTATGACACAAAAGCTGACAGCTAAAAGTCCCCAAAAGGCCTTAATCTCCAGGAGGGTTGTGTTTAATAATGCCGCTCCACAATAAGAAAAAAAGTGGATCAGTTTTTAGAGAAAGTTATTGTGGACAGGTCTCCACCTCCCACTGTGTACTGAACAGAAGTCGATGAGCTAATGCTATTCAAAGGCCCACTACCAAGAAAACACTGGGTGGGGGAGGATAGGTGTGTGTGTGTGTGTGTCTATTTGTGTCTCCTTACCAATTGAACGTATGCTACTTTATAGTCTGGCTGTTTAACCTTCTGGTTCAGATGATTCCTCTTCTTATTAGAGCCTGAAAGACAAACAAAATAGCAGGTATTATAATTGTCCGCCAAGAGAAATAGCAAAATTAAAAGATGCGATATTAGGATAGCGGTCCAGTGATAATAGCACCAATCATCTATAAATGCTATGAATGTCGGACAACAACCTCCTATGTGGCAATGTTATTTTAAACATGAGAAAAAAAAAATTAAACTTGTGGTGAAAATACTTAAGTTTATTAATTGAAGTACGGATCAAAGAGTAATGTAGTCATCACTACATTAAAATACAAATTATTCTACCAAACCTAAATACAATTCGATGGACAATCAGCTTTAATTTGAGCTGGAGCCACTCCACTTTGTCTGAAGTGAAAACACTGAAAACTACACAAACGGTACAAGGATAAAACGATACATATACAAATATATTAGAACATAACTTTTTTTCAGGTTCCCAACTTAAATGTTAACACCTGAATAGAACATAAAATGAAAAACAAATAACATTCATACACTTGTAAACTCAAAAAACTGAAAAAGAAATGAAATATCATACTGGAGAACTGTCAAATTGTACTTTACTGCAATATGTGTTGTGATGACATACAGAATGGGTATTTAAAACCATGTATTATAACAATATAAAGTATTGGATTATATGTTACCGTGATATATAATGATGTAGTATGAAGGTAGTGACAATTTTTTGTCATATCACATGCTCCCAGTTAGACATGAATTGATTGATGCACACACAAACACTAATTTGAAATACAATGAACAGTTTTAAAGATCCAAAACATTTCATCCAAGTCACCACACAGTACTAATGTTTAATTACTTAGAAAGCAATTATAATGAATTAAAAGACGACACACTTCTATACAGTGAACTTCATTTCCCTGAGGAGCCACGGAGTTATCATGTGTGTGACAAAGCAAAGCCTGATCCAGATTATGAGTAAAGGCCCAGTGGCTCCTGTGACAACTCTCAAAATGCATATGGAGTACGCAAATGAGGTCTTGACAAAATCGGAGGCACTTCAAGCAGGTATCAATTAAGTAACGCGAGTCAAAAACGTTCATCACTGATAGATAATGAATAGCGCATCAACCAGCTCATCCCTGCGTTAGAAATTGAATCTCAGTAAGACCCTGGTGGTCAAGTCAACAGGCCCTCTTGAGTAAGTGCCATTGCCATGGGAACGGTTTATGACATGAAAAACAAGGGAAACATTCCGCTGTAATGAGTCATTTGTGCATGTGTGTGTGTGTG
>JAPTHA010000024.1:4899545-4923409 GCA_029814585.1 Gymnapogon annona
TATATATATAAACATTGACTTTACATGCAGAAAGTGTTTCATTCATTATTTATATATATAGGTGTGTGTGTTTTGTTTTTCTTTGAGAAGGAGCTATAATTCTGTCAGTTCTTTCCATGTCTGGGCCGGTTGTGGTTTCCCGTGTTGTGTCAAATTTCAAATCAAGACGCTTCCATCAGTTCCACCTTTGCAATCATGGATATACTATAAACACTCAGAAATCCATATGTCTGGTGAATACTGTAAAAGCTTGATGGGCTCATCTGGACATAGAACAGGATAAACCAGAAAGGATAGACCATAAAAGATTCTGGGACACTCTGAAGGTGTGTAATATAACACACCAGCTGAAGAACATTTATAAAATCCAAATGGAGGTCACACTATACATTGACTCCACCTGCACAAATGGTTTCCTTCAGTCTTTTTTCAACACCGTGACATATTTATTGTTAGAGATAAAGACACACAGACAGTATTAAAGCTAAAGGCTTTGACACGGCTCTACAGTTGAGGGAGAGACTGCTGGGAAATGACTGCTGTCGTTCATTTTTATTTCACAGGCCTCTATAGAAGGGCCGGTGGGACACGACTTGTTGACACCTGCTTGGTCCCATGTTGTCTTTTTGTTATTTCTTCTGCCATCGGCACTCACCCATTCCCGTGTGTTGGATCTTCTATGCATGGAGTTATTCTAGCGATTTCTCCTGAGCATTACTGAAAAAAGCTCCTACGGCCGTTGATTCAAAATGTCATGAAAAACTGTTTTCAACTTGTGATCAATGTCGTCTCTTATGCCATGTCTATGTTTGCTTGCCCGTGTGTGTGTGTGTGTGTGTGTGTCCCTGGGCGAGTCCACCACGGTGTGCGTGAAAGACATGTCATTAACACCCGTCTACCGTATCCTCATGTCAAAAAGTACCGTACTGGACCGTACAGTATATATGTGAGCATGCTGACCACTTCCATCTCCACTAATTCCACTTGAACCTAATAAAGTTATTTTTAACTGTGGTGAGCACGCGGTGGGACAGATTCTCAGGGGAATCGCATTCGGCCCCCGGCCTCCACCCTGCTTCGCCTCCTTACCTTCCTCTCCTGCTGCTCCTTGGCTGAGATCCACCTTGGGGCCCCTGGGTCCTGCTCCTGTAGCGCAGTTAGACAGGTGCAGCTGGCCACAGACATGCACAATCCTTCCACGCCAACCACCAAGCTCTCCCTCTCCATTTACACCCTCGTCTTAATCACTTCGATTCCTATGGCACTTTTTTCAAATCTGGGCACACATCTCAGGGAGATAAAATTCACAAGACGTACTGGAGGAGCTCTGTAGTTTTGTGAGGTGATGAAGTTACAGTGGACGGCCTTGGCGGCAGAGGTTACAGTGCTGGTAGTTTTCATGCAAAATCTCAAATGACCAAAAATATTCAGATATTCAAACATACACATTCAAATATTCCTTTGATTAATTTAAGCCAAATGTCTCCTTTCTGTGTATACCTTAATGAGATCCACTCTATGTGCAATAACTCAACCCACCCCGCCCCAAGAAAAAAACAATGACAAAAAAAACCCCCTCTACCCTTAAACTAACACTTGGTAACAGCAGGCCCCTGTTCTCCGATTAATTTTTTTTTCCTCAATTCATTAAATCAACAAGATATGTTTGCCCTAATTAGTTTGGGGCCTCGCAGATCCTTACACAACCTGTCGAGCCGCTCAGGAAAAACAGATTGTCCTGCCAAAACCCAAATCAAGAATGACACAATTGATTTGTAGGTGGAATGAGTACAACGGGTTTTGTTTTTTTCCCACTCCAGTGTTGACTAACGATGATTACGGGAACATCCCCGATCCCGCCGCGGGTGAATAGACTATACAACAGCGACACGGCGGCGTTGGCTCTCAACTTTTCTTTGAGGGTGTTGTGCAGCAAGTGGCACATGAATTAAACCGGTGACAAGCAGAGGCCGCAAGATCTCTCCCAAAGTCTACTTTTAGAAAGTGCAAGTCAAGGTTTTAAGTTTCAGTGTCTGCTTTGGAGTGAATGGGTTTTCCATCTTGCCAATTAGGTGCACAATTTAAAGGCCCGCTGTTAAGAAACCAAACAGTTGAAGACGGTTGATTTGGATGTATACCTTTTGGCCCAGTCCACTGTTTCCCGTCTGTAGGGATTACTGCCGCGTATTAAGTGTATAAATAACAATTAAATCCTTGTTTATTGATTTGGAAGACACCTGTAATAATGATTTTGATAAGAAATATAAAAAGAATCCAACCATTCAAAGACGTAGCCGGGAAATGGTCTTGTAAAATCCAAGTGCAGGTTCCCAGAGTACATGAGGGGTAAGCACTCCTCAGGAATGCACTTTTGAAATGTTACCCTGCTATCGGAAGCCCAGAGCAGGGTGACATCGGGGTGAGGCTATTGTGGAGTTGTGTGTGTGTCTGTGTGTGTACAGTGTGCACATGTGGGAGACACGAGCTACAGAGGGAACTCAAGATGTAATGACTTCCTGCCTATGTCCTCTCTGTAAATGTGTCACCTTGCAGCGCCTTTAAACGTCTTCCATTTAATTTGAGTTAATCACCGTCTACGCCCCTGAGAAACCTCACATAATACTCCTGAGACGGAACTGGCTCCTTGGTGCCATTCACTTTGAGTCCACACACCACCTGGTAGGACTAATGCGACACTATGAGGCTACTGCCAGACCCGGCTTCACTTTTACTCAACAAACACCGAGCTGAACTTAGGTGTGAGGTTAACATGTATGTCTCTCTGTGAATCATGCGGTTCACTTATTTATGGTTCTGTTAGATCTGAACCCATCCTTGTGGGGCCGGTGTGTTGTCTAGTGGCGTTTGAATGTGGCTCTGGTATCATCTAATGAAATAAATAAATAAAATAAACAGCAAGCTGTAGAAGATGTCTCATATTCACATTCACAGCACTAATACTATATAATTTATTCAGCATTAAATAAAAAGCAAACTTTGGAAAATGAAAACAATTTCCACTTTCACTTCTAATAATTTTCTTGTCATTACAGTGTTTACATTGGTATTAATCTTTTTTCAGTTCATAGAACTGCACCAAACGCATTTATCAGTCGCTCCTTCATAATGTGCTTTTCAAGTTTCCAAATATGGGACAAAACATTTTGCAGAGAAGTTTCTTTACATTAATTGTGCTTGTATTAGTATGTATTAGTCCTGATTGTTCAGTTGGTATATACGCTGCCCTTTGTCTCAAGTCTGTTTGTTGACATCCTGTCTTGTTTTGATCAGCTGTACTTTGGAGTAGAGCTTTGTTTTGTTGACCTCTTTTCTGACCCGTGTAACAGTATTATTTCAATCCTCCATCTTATTATTTTAAATACCTTTTAAAGGAACAATAACCCATTCTTGCGGACCTTTGTCCCAAAAACAGTGTAGTGATACAGTGAACGGAGCACACTGTAAATGAAACTTAACACTCAGAGGTTATACAGCTGTCTGACATTCGCTTTATTGTTATGTTAAAACAGGTTTTGGTTTGTCAGCTGTTTGTCTTTTTTTTATTTATTATACATCTTTAACTTAAAGGCAAACATATACAGCCTCATCCACAAAACCATGCAGCAGTGTAAACATGAGGTCTATCAAGATAAAAAAAAAGGAAAAAAAAAACCTCGTACAACTACAATTTACTGGCAATGTCTGTGATAACAATTGTCATGTTAAAAAGGAAGCATTTTGCACTATTATTTCTGAATTCAGCAAAGCTTTAACTTAGTGCTATCATTTGTCGCATTCAACCGGTAAATATTCATGTCTCAAACTGCTGTGTTAAAACATGGGAAAAAAATAAATAATCTGACTGACAAGATATACATAATAATAACAGAAATGCATTCCTATACATGACAGCCTGTCTATGTGTACATCCTAAGTATAGCTGCAATAACAATAACCATCGACAGTAGTGAAAGGAGATTAAAAACCCAGTTAAGTTATTTTGTAATTCATCTCAACTAGTCAACAACAGCTGCAACACCACGGTGACAATTGACAACTCGAGTTTGCGGATAAAAATATATGATCGCGATTTGACAAAGGCTATCAAGTCAAGTAGGAATTTGTTAGTTTGGACTAAAATGGACCGTCATGGAGTGCACAGCAGAGTTAATGTACAGTCAACCATAATCTTTTTTAAAAAAAAAAAATACAATATGAAAAAAAAGGGGAATAAAGTCACAGCTGGCCATACCTTGCCTGCCAATCCCTCACTTCAACAGCAAAGTGTTCAGTGACTCTACCCACTATCACTTGGTGTCACACAGTATATTGCAATGCATCTCAACTTCCTCTGCTGTATTCAGCCACTGTACAATGCTGGGCCAAGTTCATGAAACCTGAGAATCACAATGACAAACACACAAAATGTTATCTCCCTTTGTCGCTACATTGCAAAATCATAGCAGCTAAAAAGAACAAACGCGCCGGCTGTGGACTTCAGTCAGAAAGGTGTAGAAGAACTGTCAGTGAGATTGAAGTACAGCCCTCTCCGTCTATTAGTATCCAGAATCACATCGATACAATCACTTTCACTTCTAAAAATAAAATCTACATTTTTTTGAGAGGGGGGATTACAGGTCAACTTTTATACTTTACTGTCAGGGTTCCTGGTTACAATGAATCTGAACAATGAGCTCTGTGGATTTAATGTGATACAAGCTTGATCCTCTGGGAGAAGCACGAGTTGGGGCCTGATGATGAACTAGACAAAACCTAGAGATTAAAATTGGAACATAAATCACTAAAACTAATTGCAATCTTTCAACTTAAAGTACAACCGTCAAATGGTGCTAGTCAACAGTTCTTCAGCTGAAATGTCTGTGTGTGAAATACAGGCGTGATCTCTACTGTTTCAGAGCAGTGAACGTTTCATCCTCCCTTTCTGCCCTTTACACATTAGTGGGTCACTAAGGCACCGGTGCGTACAGTCTTGTAAATAAAAATCTTGATCTGTCCACTACCTGCACCCAAATCTCATCTTGCCTATACGTGCAACACACACACACACACACAACATTAATGTCCAAATAATCTCTCAGTATTCTCGTAACATTGATTAACTTAAAAATAACCCCACACCCAACATTTGATTCTGTACAAGCTTCAGGAAGAATATAGCTATTTTCTTTACACGATCCTAGGTTCTTTCCACCAGTGGAGAGGGCGTTCACTTGACGTCTTTCCTATCAATCTGGAAGAGATCCAGTAAGTCCAGCATGGCCTGTCTGATGTTGGCACCGAAACGATGCGAGTCCTACAACGGTGTAAAAAGAGAAGATGTTAAAGTGGTCCTTCAGAACAACTGAACACAAAGCACGGCATAAACTGTCAAATACTGGTGGAACTTACAGTTTCTGGACTTGAGTGTTTGCTGGAGATGTGGAAGTTGATCAGATTCTCCCCGACAATGATGTAGGAGACACCATAACCATCATCAGCAACCTGTGGAAACAGAAGGAAAAGAAACAAGTTTAATAAAAGGCCAGGTACACACACACACGTAGATCTGATCAGACATCTGATAGCATTTAAGGCAAAGAACTATGAATGTTACTATGTTTTAAAACAAGAGTATCAAAGACCCAGCCCATCAAAAGTTCTGATCCGGCCCATAGGATGAATGTGCAAAGTGCAGTCATTACACTGAAGACATCAGCTCTTTAAAACATCTCCATCATTTAAAGTTTCTTTTTCCCACTAAAACAAAGAAAATTATTCAGAGTTTTTATTTTTTATAAAGACTTTCAAATTATTATTTACTGGTCTGTTCTGCTTGAGACCAAATCGGACTGAATGTGTCCCCTTCCCCTCGCTTTAAAAAGGACAGACTTTCGACTCAGACTCTGGTTTTGACTTACCGGACCAAATCCACCTCCGGACGACACGTACTCTGGGTGTTTGACCAAATCAAACAGCTCCACCTGCTGCAGCGGCGTCTGACTGGTGGACAGCCTCCACGGCTCAGACAGGACCTAAACACCCATGTGACATATTCAATCCAATGTTCAAAGAGGAGAAATGCACATGGTTTAATTATCTCATACAATAAATGACAGAAAACAAAACTCAAGCTTAGTTTTTTTTTTTTTTAAATAACAGGCCTTTCACTCTACACTGGGGTTTAATCCTGTTCCTGTGAGAGCAAAGCAGCCATAGAAATAACAGCTGATTACATTTGTTTTTCATCCGGTTCTGAACTGGTGGTGTTGTTGAAATACTGAGGATTAAACGTCATCAGCTTGTGAACAATAGCGCTCACCTCCTTGAGGAACGGTGAGTCCTCTCCCAGGTATTTGGAAACCACGTAGAGACAGAAAAGGTGTCTGTCAATGCCGCCTCCAGTCATAGCCAGGCGGTACATGTTTTGGTGCTTCTCTGCTGCCACCTTGAGCAAGTTTAGACGCTCCTCTCTCTGAAAGACAGAAAAATCAAACATGACTGACAGGTGCCATAAAGTGTAAGGTTTTTGGAGAACTGAGAGCTTGAGGAATTCATTAAGTCAGTGAACGGTGAGGAAAGGAAAAAAAAAACAAACAAACATACAGACGTGTGTGAGGGTGAGCTGCATCTTACCGTCTCATCTCTTATCATGGAACGCACAAAGTCACACGTCTCTACAGTGCAGGAGCGCACCGTTTCTGTTCGGCCCTCACGGAACAAACGAGTCATTGAGGCTTCATATGTCAGGCAGAACTTCCCTTTGTCCTGTTGGGAGACGGCATTGGTCAGTGCTGCCATCATGAAAATGATCATCGTGAAAATGATTGACAATTACAAAGAAAAAAGTCTAAGAGTGATAAGCTGCCAATATGTACAGTTTTAATATTAAACATAAAGCTTTCTTTCCCTCTAGTAAAACTGTACTAGAATGTGTTTGGGGAGATTTGACTGGGAGGTTGTGACAGCCCTCTGCTGGAGAAAACGTAGTATGCATTTTGTTTTAGTTAAGAGTGAGTCGTGATTTCTACGGTTATACTTACACTAATAACATTTTCTTATAAAGCAATATCCATTGAAGCTCAAACTACATCATAACAACATGTTTAAACCAACAATACAAATAGGAATTTATTCCTTTTAAATTAGATACAGCTACGAAAAATATATTATTTACAGACGAGGAAAAAAAAAGTCAGTAATTGCCGTTTTAAACACAACTAAGACCAGAAAATGCAGAGGTTCCACGACATAAATAACTGAATGCATTCCTTTTCATTTTCTGTAAATGCAATTCACTGACCCTGTAATGGGCGAGTTGCAGAGCGATCTGGATGAAGGCATCAGGACTGGTGCGGCACTTCTTGATCAGACCCTTACCGAAGTCGCTGAAGGGGATAATGTGGCAGTCCACATCATCAGCCAGAGTCCTGGCTACTGTCAGTGAGCTCTGGATGACCTCCACGCACTAGAGGACGTTATGAATATGGCATGTGACATTTTAGTATGGCACTGCTTACAACACACTCAGAACATAGTTAAGACAATTCTAGTCTAGACAATTCAATATAACCGGAACATTAAGCAGTCGTCAGATTCTGTGCTCACAATACCGGTACTTCGACAACTTACAATAAAATCAAATGAATACAACAGCACACAGTTAAAGCCAAGCTGAGACCATGCTGTGTCTGAGAACAGCTTTACCTCAGCAGGTATGTCCCATTGCAGTCTTTGTGGACCGGGCAGGTTTGGGTGAGGGTGTCCACGGCAGTGACCATCCTCATTGTATCCCAGCTTAACAGGATCCATGGAAAGTACATGCTGGAAAGCAAATTTAAATGTTGGTATGATTCATTGTAAACCATGTTCTGGGCTAAACTCATATCCCTGCCCTGTTTTCAAGAGTGACCGATTTATTTGTTGCATTTGTAAATACTTCATGCTGGTTTCAGAACCCTGTTTAAGGCCTTATCTTAATTTTAAAGTAACCTGGAGTAAGACTATAACCCCAAGATACAGTGGCATGGAAACATCTTATCCAGGTTTGTCGTCGTTGTTTATTGAAAGTAAACAGTGACTGAGATGGAGAGATATATATCGCACAGGGATGAAACCACAATACTGTAAACAACTGACTCGCTTTATGTCTGAAAAATGCCATGTCCACAATGATTAAAAAGATGGTGTTCGTGAACAAAATTGAAAATGATAATTTGAAATATTTCTTGATGGTATTAAATGGACAAGTGAGATTCACACACCTCCCACAGATGGCCAATAATCGGAGCGTCAGCCCAGGAATGCTCTGCATTCAACCCCATGGTCCCATTTTTGAAAACAATCAGGTTAAAGGTTTTGTCAAACCACCTAATAAACAAAGACCAAACTGTTAGCTTTACTCAAAACATAAATAAGTTGTTCCATGACATCAATAAAAGCCTGAAAACAAAATTCTATACAAGAGTTTTCTTCACACCTGTCGTAGCACTTTCCATGAAGCAGGGATTTAGCATAACTGTCCAGAGACTTCACAGAGTTGTTTGTATCATAACGCTGCTCGGTGTCATCAAGAGTCACAAAGAAGGCCGCCTTCTCGATAGCGTCCAGAGATTGCTTGTTTTTGCCACGGCTGAAGTAGGTTTCACGAGCCTTAGCCCACGGAGTCCTGTAGGGGGCAGCAAAGTTCAAGAAAAATGCCAAATAGACAGGGTCAACAAGTCTGCATTATTTTACACGTGGTAAACCATAAGCAAATACAAAAGCAGCAGATATTTTACTTCTCACGCCACTCCCTTCCCTACTTCATCCATTTATGATGCAGAAGCTATACCGTCCTCTGTATAACAATATTATTTAGATACTAAAACCCAATTTCTGCAACTCATAGCTTTGCTTGCCATTGTGTTAAATGAATTACTGTAACTTGCATGGTCTTCTCTCTCTCTATGGGCACCGACCTGTCTCCTGCAGTCAGCGCTGCGAGCGTCTCCTCTCCTGGCGCAGGCTCTGACGGATCTGCAAGGATCCTTTCCATCTGCTGCTCGATCTCCCGTGGCAACAGCAGTCGTCCATCATAAAACATCCACACCTTGTAGAAGCGGCCCTTATGGTACACAGCTATATGTTTGCTCTCGTTCATGTGCTGCAGTGTGTCTGGGAGAGAAATAGCAACAGTAAGTGCAGAAAAGAGCATGGCGCCAGAGAAAGACAGGACAGATGTGTGTTTGGTGGTCGGGATACAGTGTAGTCATGTGATTTATTGTGTATCTCAATGTGGTGCTTATTTAAGTCACAAGTAGTGACAATGTTGTCGCTGCTACAATTATGAGAGGAAGGAGGCAGCAGTTCAATAGAAGTACGACATCACAGCCTTTTATGTTTGGGAACAAGAGAAACATGAGAAATGACATCTTGGTTCTAAGTTCAAGGTAATGCATGATGCACTATCTATGGAAGATGTGGACTATCAAGTTTAAAAACTACTGTTAAAAAGGACCTGAAATGGGAAGTACAGGAAGTGAGATGAAAAGGAGGATGTAATTTGGGACTCAGGCAATGGTGTGGAACACAATGAGCAGAGGCAAATGTTTGTTTGAGCAGCTCGACGCATAACCATGAGAAGCCGATTCAATAGCGTTGTTAGTTACGTTTACTGCTGGTGACGTTGTTGTGATGATGCTCATAGCATTCAAACAAACATAAAACCTTTGTTATGGGGGTGAGACAAAGGAGAGGAGACCTGCTCTAAGAACAAACCCAAGAACAACGACTTCGCATCCAGGTAATAATGTGCATCCTCTTATGGTACGGAGCCTCCAGTTATGTCTATATGAAGATAAGGACTAGATTACAGCAGTTTAAGAATATATTGAATGTACTTCAGCCATTTATTATAATAATAATAATAATAATAATAGGCAACTTACTCAATTGCTTCATTGTCCATCAAAACCTCTCATCCTCCCTTAAGTGCGCTTCATCCATAGAGGGAATTTACACACTGATCATAAATACCATGAATGGTATTTATTCTGTAACTCAATAAAAATAAATGTTTCCAAAGAAGTTGGTTTCGAAACTTGAAAAAGGAATGGGCTCCTGGTCTCTCAATGGTCAGTCAGGTGGCCATAAATATGTGTTGAGGCCAGCTGTACAGTAGACTACCATCACATGCAAGTTAGTCCTTAACATGTGACATGACCAGTATTCATGCATTTATAAAAAGGTCAGACTACTTTTAATTCAGCAGGACAAACAGAAGGACAAAATATCCCATGGAGAAGTACAGTGGGAGTAGTGTGGAGGAGGTGGCACAACTAAAGACTCTACCTGTGTCTACACCTGGAACACGACTGGTGTTGAACATACGCTCGTATTGGGCTGAACACATGGGAATAGTGTGTAGGAGCATGAGCTGAAAAGCAAAAGGGGAGAGTCAAACACAGAGATGATAAACTAATTCACTAAAATCCCCAGTGTTGCAGACACACACCTAAAGAGAGAGGAGTATGGATGAGGTGAAAGAGGAGCAATGAGGATTGGTTTGATAAGCAGTCTTTAGGAGTAGAGGGGACTTCAGAAGACTGCCAGGGAAGGAGACATGAGCAAGGTCCAGAAACCAGTGGCCTAACGCCTCAAAACCCCCAGCAGAGCCCTGATGTTTCAGCGTGATTTGAAAATTATTTATGCCAAACTTGATGCCTACAATGAAACTACAGAATGCCAATCTGGGATGGTTTCAGGGCTGTGCTGTGGAGAATGAGTGTAGGAGTCAGGGTTTCCAACGGCTGTTGCCGTGGTAATGGCGAGGGTCGCAGGATAGGGGGATCAGAGGGCACGGAGAAAATGTACCCTCCTCTTACCTGTCTCCAAACCAGGGATGCGGGTGGTGTTAAACATCCGCTCCCACTGCGCCGAACACAGAGGAACCTTGTTCGCCAGCAAGTATATCTAACACAGTGTCCGACACAGCGAAGGCACAAAACAATAAAACAGAGATAACCGCATGTGAGTGTAGAACACGGCAAGCACATGCATTAGCAGCTGTTTATATGCATACTATTGGTCTTAGGCAAAGATCAATGCTTATGCAACATTGTTGGCGCATCCTCACTGTGCAAATGTAAAAACAATTTGCACTGAAGCAACATGCAGGTAGGAAGGGAGAGCAGGGGGGTGCCAGAGGTTGTGGAAAAGATGATAATAGGTTGACAAATATTGGCCTTTACAAAACATTTCTGCCCGCACTGGAAAATCATGGCTCATTCCACAGAGAGTTAGACAGTGTGCACAGGACAATATCAAGGTTTTACATGAACCTAGATGAGATTAAGCATAACTTACATAAAAGAACAAAGTAAAAGATAAACGGCTAGGATTTAATACAATACTTAAGATAAGCACACCAAGATTACAGCTACTAATCAATAAACCTTTTGGAGAAAGTTAAACATTTGCACAGAACTGATATGGTCGACGTGTAGTGATAATTGTGAACTCATTTCAGTAAACACACATTGAAGCTCTTTACTCACCGGCTTGATCTGCGCTCGGTCCAGCATTCTCCTATAAAGCATGATAGCATGAATGGCATTACTGGCTCTGGCTGCCTGGATGGATGTGGGGAACACATACAGGAAGTCCTGAAAAATGGAAAAGGGATTTTACTTGGATTATATCAGCACTGATAGGTAACTTTTTAATATTACACAGCTGCTAAAAAAAACAAAAAAAAGGCAAAATCTGTGATTATAACAAAGACATTGCAGTGCAGAGAGAAGCCTGGAAGTTTTGACCAAAGTGTAAAATACTCATCTATGAATATGATGCAGCAGAGAATTTAATACTGTGGGAGTGCATGTCCGTGATATTTGTTTAATATTACCACAATGGATTCACCATTGTCTTGATCAAGCCTTTTCTGTTCTTTTGGGTTTAAGTCCAGTATCCGGGGAAAAAAAAAAAACCCCAGCCCCAATGAGTAAAGATGCTGCCATGTAATAATAAACTATATAACAATGGCATACTGAACTGTAAATGATGACAGCTTCACTCATAACAGTCATAAAAATGTATATGAAGACATCATGACATGAAATGTAAAAAAAGAATAAAAATAAATAGCTCAACATACATCTATGAAATAACAATTAAGAGAATTAGAGGTAACAGTCAAGAAATGTGTACAAAAACAGAGCAGCTTTGATAACCTTTTTCAAAACACAAAGTATTGTTCCACTCACCTTTGTTAACTTTACCTCCTCAAATGAAAATACTTCAGCAACATTGTTTATTAAGCAAATATCAATCAAATTTTATTTATATAGCCCTCAATCACCCGACAGGTCTCAAAGGGCTTCACACAACACAGATAACACTAAATAACGACATCCCCTGGTATCACACCCCCCCCCCAGGGCAAGGAAAAACTCAAAAAATCCCAGTGGGGAAAAGAGAAATAGATCTTCATTGCTTGGTTACGTGCCTACGGAAGTGGTAACCTTTGGTAGTGGTTAGACTATTTAAATAAGATTAAGAGCAACATATCTGGCAACTAAGTAACCACACACTGGACTATACTAATAGTTACGCACAACCTAGACAGTTGATGAAATTCCCAATACTGTTACCTATTGTGTTAATGACTTCCTCTGAGAATAAGCTGTGTGTGTGCATGTGTGTCACTTTACCACTCAACAGATTTTATTTTCAACATTGTGTATTCAAAGGATTAATAAAGTTTTTATCTATCTATTTGTACAGTGTGCAGGAGTGCACTGTAGAAACTCAGATACAATTTATTTATGTTTGTATCCAGCATTGAATAAATATGGGAAATACCCTTAGTTAACTTCTCATTGCTGCTGAGAATTGGTTAGTCACCTCTCTCACATATAATCAGTTTTTGCTACACTTAATCTTCACAAATCTGGATGAGTTTCAAACAGTTGAGTGATCTTACCATAGCATAATAGTTGCTGTTGACCATGATGGGGCCACGACCTCTAAGGTAGATATACTCTTCCCACCAGTCACTGACCTTTGTCATGAGAAGGAAAGAACACAGGTGGAAAGTATTAGATCAACTGTGCGTGAACGGTGCTCTAACGTGCAAGAAAAGACAGAACACACACTCACATAGTTGGAGGCCCACCAGGACTTGAGTTTGAGGTACCACTGCAGTCTGGGTCCCAAATTTTTCTCAAAGTCTTTGGTCAATCCCTTCATCCGTTCATACTGCTCGTCATCCATCAGTGGGCGCACCGACTCCAGATACTGGGAAAGTGATGTGAACACAAGTCAAAACCGATTTTTAATGAGTACATTTAGGTACAGAGCACAAAAACAGCAAACCCAACCAAATATACCACTTTAGATAAAACCTATTATTGCAAAAGATGGCTAAACAAGTTGATAAAAATCCTCATATTACTATGACAACATTGCCTTTTGTCGCCATTTCTTTTAAATGCATAGATTCCAGGCTAGACAGACAACACACACTGTACACATTACAGTCTGAAACAGCCATGTGATTGTTTTAGTGTTTAAGTCTGCCCATTGTAACATGGCTGAAGTGTGTATCACCTGACCAGTGGAGCTGAAAATGCTGGTTAAGATAAAAATTCTCACAAATTACTCCAACAGCCATTCTGTTGTGAATGTAATCAGAAGTATCGTGATACAAAGCAGAATTTCAATTATTGTTTGTATTGCTAGTGCAGCAGAAACAACCGAGGGTCATAAAAAGTCCTAAAATGAATTTTAAAGTGCAGCAGTAGAAATAACAAGGACAGAAACAAATACAAGATGGTGCTCCTGTTGTATGAACAGCTAGAGGCAGTCATACATGAGGAAATCTTTTTTTCCCCCTGAAATCCTCATGTGACAGGGTGTGATGAACAGCACAGCGAAGGACATATCTCAGTGTGTTCCGTCACATTGCAAGACAGCCCTCAACTTTCCAAACTAAAATAGCGCCAAAATCAAAAGTTGAAGTTTTACAATTCCTAAAAACCATTAGTGGTGTAATCTAGGTGCCAATACAGCAAAACATTTACTTTTTAAAACAGAATCCATTGCTGAGGACATAGCTTCAGTCTACCCTGATGACAAGCAGAGTTAACCAAATATTAAAAGTCTGTTTTTTTTTTTTTAATTTCATAACTGTCTCAATCCAACCATTTGAAACGGAAACCAACATGGCAGGTGAAATTACCCTCCTACAGGTGTCCTTGATAGACGGAACAGGAAGTCTTGGCAGAGAGTTCTGGAAACTGTAGAGCATTGGCTTCCTGCCAGAGAACACCTTCACGAACAACTGGACAAGGAGAAAGTCGCAAGATCAGGGAGGGAGAGGACGGGACATTCAGTGACACTCAGGGATTCGCACGGTAAACCCACAAATGAAAAAAAAAAAAAAAGACCAGAACAGTATTTACAAGACGCAATACCTACATATACCAACAACAATTCTAACTTTGACTCATTTGGCTGACACAAAAAGGGGAGGTGAATCAGACACATCTTAATAGTAAGGTGATTCAATATATTGCTTATGCTGTGTGTTTTGGGCGGTCTCGTAAAGAAAACATTCAATAGGGGGCAATTCCTAATGTTCATATACATAAATGAAGTTTGTTTTCAAGTCTTGTGTTGAAAGCTGATTTGCTGATGTCCAGGCACATACACTGTGCTTCTGCTCCTCTATGGCTTCAAACCATGTGCACATGTTACTTAATGAATGCTGTCAGCTGATGTCAAAGAGCAACCAGCTTCCACACAGGACCGACCCAAACACAAACTTCATGTAAGCACTCAAACATGGAGTGAATCTACTAATGAATTGAATACACCTTTAATAGTCCCGCGAGGGGAAATTTCATGCACAGCAGCAAACCATTAAACTTCTGTGAAGGAACATTTCAAATGTATTGCATAGTTAATATAGTTGAGGAGAGTGTAGTATAACGTCTGGTATAGTCACTTTACATGGGAACAATCAGACAATTTTATCCAGAACGATAAATCCATTCATAAGTACATGGAATTTTACACTCAAACGTCATCGCCTACACATCTGGGACTGTATCTGAATTGTGATAATGTCTTCAATATTATGGGGTTTTTATCTCACCATCCACAAACGTGTACCAATGGACACAGAGCCGTGGCGTGCGCGCATCCAGCCGTGCCACGACAGCAGGCACTTGAGGACATTCCTCATGATCATGATGATGGTGACCCACAGGCCTGTGCCCACAAGGACCCCTCCGACTACCTTCTGACTGTCTGTGGACATATATTGACTGTGAAAAGAGACAAAAAGGAAGACAGGATAAATGATGTTTAATGTCATAACAGCCTGAACCAGTATTTTACACGAGCACTATAACAACAACGCAACGCAAATATTTGGACATCGAGTCATTTAGTGAGCGCCAGCCTGAGACTCATCCAAAGTCAACAAAGTCAGACTTATCACGACTGATAAAAAAAAAATAATGATAATTTTAGCAGGATCGATAAACACATACATCACGATCAAAGTCAGCCTGGAGTAAATATTACTGGAGTAAATATTCAAGTCCATGACACAATATAATGCAATAAATGCCCTGGCCTTGAACACAATGACCTAGTAATGGGATGTTGTAGACACTTGTCTAAACAACAACCATAAGGACGCTGCCATAAACGTCCTCGGCTATGACAGGGAAAATCCCCAGTCTTTTTGATGAGAATTATGAATAGTGTTTGTTCAATATCAAATGAACAAGATCAATGTTGTAAACTTAAAAACAGGGAGTGCACTAGACATCTGAAACAAAATGCAACTTTACAATTGCTAAAAAATAAAATGTAAAAAACATAATCTACTTTAACCAGAGCTAATTGCAGCAGCTAAGACATAGGGGTAAAAGAATCGTACATGTATCATTAATACCATGCTGACTTGTGCAATGAAACACACAGACGATGCTATAGATTTAAGATGTGCCATTTTCATATTGGGGTTTTGTCACAATACTGTTTTTTGTTAGATTTTTTATTTTAGGGAAACAAAAATCACGACAACAGCCACTGACCTAATAGGTAGGTGTTGGCCAAGCTTGGCGATCAAACCGAGAGAGGGGTCAAGCTGATTGTACTTGTTGTAGGACATGTAGGACACAACCACAACCATGAATCCAGCAGGACTTCCTGGGTATACACCAGTCAACATTCCATTCTGTGGAAAAGGTAGTGGAGATTTACAAAAGGTCCAATGTGTCATTATGAACACTGAGCACAATAGAATATCATATCTGAATCTAGAATAAAGAATAGAATACACACCACTAGCATTACAGAGTGTTATGGTCGTTACATTGCAAGTGTATTGTCAATAATTATTTCATCATCGTCTTCATAAAAGAGGAGTGTGTGAAAATACGAGGTGGTGTTTGGGTTCAAGTGACATGTGAACGATAAAGTGGGTCAAAGTCTAGAACACATGGACAAACAGGAACTTTACTGGTGTTGTTGGTTGTGTGAGTGTGGGCGACCTTCCAGACAATACGAGTTCAGGGAATTCATCATCACACAACATATTTACTGTTTAGCTGCAATCCGTGAAAACAAAAACAAGCGTAAGAGGGGCCCTGATGGAAACCTGGACTTGTCGAGTTTACAGCTGTGCAATAGACTAAAGGTGAAGTCAAAGTAAGAGCTTGTATTTGCATGTATACCACAAAGCAATATATGTTTTTTAAACTTACCTTGAAGCGAATGAACCTTTTCTTCCAGGAGTGGAGGCCAGAGAGGTAGATCTGGCGTAAAGCCTCGTGACATAGCTGTAGATCGATACCGTCTGGAGTGACGGTGAACTGGAAGGCCACCGCCTGGTGAGCTTCTGCCATGGTAGCTACGACAGCACAGTGTCACTGGGGGAAAAGGAAGCACAGGAGTCAGGACATAAAACCACCACAAATTACTTCAAATCAATATCAGTACTCCCGTTTTATTCACTACCTCATTCTGTTAAGATGTCCCTCATTATCATCTCCGGGACTCCAATCATGTATATTGTCTATGTTGTACAAGAATTCAATTGTTATATACTCTGTTTTTCTACTCTTCGTTTTCTGCTGCTGTATCTGAACTTTCCCCTAGTGCAAGGGTCGGCAACCTGCGGCTCTTTAGTACCTTCCTAGTGGCTCCCTGGACCATTTTCAAAAATATATGAAAATGGAAAAAGATGGGGGGGGGGTATATTTTATTTTAATATGGTTTCTGTAGGAGCACAAAAATGACAAACATTAACGTTTTCCAATGCGGTAAAAATTTTTATAATAAATATACATTTTCATTTGTCATAGCCTGCAACATGTTTCAGTGCGGCACGATGCAGGTGGCTGTTGTAAACAAACCGGTGGGTGTGTCATGATAGCTGACGAGATCAAGAGGATTCAAAGGAGAATGGACCAAATCATTTGCTTTCATTGCCAAAGTAGAAGGATTGCTTGCATGTTTTGCTTTGTAATGAGAAGTTGTCAAGATAACAAAAAAAGTCATTTAGAAAGACGGTTACAGGGAAGGCAGCTACATTTGCAGCAGACCACCCAATGGAGTGACAGAAAAAGTGTAATTACAGTACTTCTGGAGAAATTAGACCGCATATCTAAACTCCACAATTGCGTTTTTTTCCCCCTCAAAATAAAAATGACACCAAAAATCTGATTTTTTAGTTGTATTTCTAGAATTTCACCAATGCAACAAAACATAATACATTAACATTGCAATAAAAGTTTAACTTAAAGCACCAAATATGGTATGGCAGAGTAGTCACATGGTGCGTCAATCTCTCCAGGGTGCGCTGCAGGGAAAATAAACATTTAATCAAATCATGAATGCTCATTATGCATTTGCAGCACACTTAGTCGTTTTTCATAGTAGGCTTAGGCTACTATCGTTCATTTAAACTTACAGCCTGTGTTCCCTTCATATAAGGATTTAAATTTTTTGCGGCTCCAGAGAGATGTTTTTTGTTCTTTTTGGTCCAATATGGCTCTAAACATTTTGGGTTGCCGACCCCTGCCCTAGTGGGACTATTAAATCTATCTATCTATCTATAAACAGTATTAAAAAGACACACCACACTACATATACGAATACAATTTTTCCTGACGTGCGACCAAGTCTGTATTGAAACGCAAGCTTAGTCAGACGTGTAATGTTTTGGCTAGTCATTTTTTTTACTATTAATATTTTTGTATATTTCCCTGTTGAGTCATAAAGAATTATGTTATCTTTGGGTCTATGGGTAAAACTAAATATGACGTGAACCTTAATGATTAAAAAAAAGGGCACACAACGCATTTTTAGCCCAAAATTACAATTTCAACAGCTACCAGGTTATAAAATAAGAAATAATAGAAGTGATGCTAAAGTGTAATTGTAAGCTGTATCACCTTGCAAGAGACTGAATGATGAGGAGATGGTTTCCACAAATCAGCCCCATGTTAATGTTTTGCATGTTTTTCCAACAGTTGCCATATTCAACTAAGGTAGGTGACAGTAAGGTGACACCAAAGACAGTGCACTGGGAGGAGACAGTATTGTGGTCGCTGTCAGTTGACTTTGAACAGGTTAAACGGGTGTGGCCTGCTGGTGACAAATCTTTAAATTACAACTAAAAGGAGAGTCAAACATGTCCATTAATCCAGTGTTTCATGAGTCATGAGCCTGACACAAGGCATTACTATTAACCAGATGCTTTCCTGCTAAAGTGATCAGAGAGATTCTGTGAGTGGACATTTTAATTTGTGTCAATTTATGCCCAAAAAAGCCTGCAAATGCTGATTTCTGCAGGCAACATGTAGCACGTGAACCACCAAAGCCAATACTGGGGGATGAACCTGCCTTGGGCGAACTGAGGGACCAGATTGTCAATGTTGCCTTCACGTGCTGTCGTAAATATGATCACCGACCTCTCTTTGGTCTGTTTGAAGGTACAATATTTAAAACCAGAAACCACCTAAATTACTAATGGCCGTGTTAAAATATTAACCGTCCTTTTTCTAGCATGGCTTCGTTTTCTCGGGTGCGTATGACTGCTTCCGTATTTAGAGATTACTGCTCAATTTCCTCTTTAGTCGAACTAAAAAAAAAATGCTGCCTTTTCCTTCTGCCGGGCCCGGTTTTATTGCATTCACCCGAGTACTCTAAAAGCAGCACACGTCGTTTTAGCGTTTTTTCGGTCCTTGGAAGGAGCTGCACCTACTGAGCAGTGCGTCTGTCTCAGCAACCAGTCCCCTTCCCCCAGCTAGTTTCCAACATCACATGATCCACCCGGTGCTGCAGAAACTAGGGGAAAGGTCGCAGCGCTGCGCCGCGTAGATGCCGTGCTGAAACTGCCAACGCACGACCCAAATGTACAATATATCCATCACGGCTCTAACGGAGACACCCGAAACACGCCGTCTGTGGAGAACTTCTCATAATCGAGGGCTTTATAATCCTAAGTAATCGACGTTTTCCCCATTATTTTCACACATGCACACAAATGATTGACGTCAATCGCAACCAGCGACCCCCGTAGATTCCACACACACTCCACGTCACATACCTGCATTAATGATCATCAACGAAAATACACCCCCAAAACACCACAAAAAACCTATTTCGACGAGTTAGTGACGAGACGCTTAATAAAGTATATATTTTGACTCCACGCGCATGCTCGACATATGTAGGTTACATTTGTTTGGTATCGGGTGGTATCAAGTGTCCAGCCCACGTGGTCTGTGAGAAATTAGGTCATTTGTGTGAAACCCGCGGGTCCCACGAGTTATTTCCTATTCATTTATATTCAAAAACAAAAACAAACACTGGTGCCTGGTGTAAACAAACGGAGTGTTTATGATGCTCCAATAAAAAAGGACACCTTGGCACACCGGCTTTTACTGACCTTCACTTGCAGGTGACATTAACATTTAACACCCACTTTCTTTTTCCTGCTTTTCTCTTCTTGTTATTATACATCACATCGGTCGCCTCGGTGACAGAACTTTGCCACAAGTGAATCATTGTAGATTGATGAATGCTTTGTAACGCAGTCGCCGGGTGTTTGTTAGTCAATGACCTCTACTTGGACTTTTGCCTACATTGGTGTAGTAGTGAATAATGCTAATCACAGCCTGGTCCAGCCTCTGTCATTACTCAACTGCAGTAAAAGCGCAAGTAAATACATGGAAATAACTGCACATCCTGTATTTACATCGACCTTAAGGGTGTATCTTTGAAAGCAAAAAACAAAAGCACGGTGTTAATTAAAAAAAACAGAGTGTTTATTTCAATGTTGTGTTTTTATTTTGTCTACAACGGGCCGAGATGCCGGTAAACTTGATTTCTCGCAGTTATATATGGACCAAAATAAGCGCCTTTGTTATGCCGGCGTGAATCGAAAAAACACATCGCAAATGTACACGGATATTGCCGCATATTTTCACGGCGTTAAGTAAACGGCGATATAATGAAAGCGATTCTGTGTACGGGTTTTTTTTTTGGCTGTTCGACTTTTTCCAAAAGCCCTGCAGCCATGTTTGCACTGCTGCTTCAAAACTGTACAGCGAAAGAGTCCAGATCTCACCCATACATGCGCCGAAAAGGTCGGACTATTACTCACCAAAGCCTTCGTCCGAGTACGACAAAGAAGAGCTTGCTATTTCGATCAGGATGTGACACGGCTTCGGCTGCGACTGCTGTCGACATGCAGCATGAATGGGACCACAGACATGTATACACTGACTGCCCCTTTTTACTACGTCATGTCTCTGGCTTTGGGTTCATCAGAGCCATAGAGAAAGAGAGTTGCGACACTCTATGACAGGGTTGTCAAAACTTGCGATCCGGGGGACAAATTCGACCCGCCAAAGTCTTGCCCGTGGGATGAATTTGTAAAATGCTAAAATTACACCCAAGACGTTTTCAAAAAAATTGTTGAGGTTCCTCATACAGACTGGGAAAAATATAATCACAATAACCTATAAATACTTAAATCTTCTCAGTGAAAATGTAAACGACGATGATTTCTTTCGGCTTTTCCAAAAACAAAGTATAATTTCTTAGAAAAATATAAATAACCTGAACAAATATAAACAACCTGAAATGTCTCAAGGTAAGTAAATGCAAATGTATCAATATTATACTTGTTACGAGATGTTTTGTGTGTTTGTAGATCCAATGTGATCAGTAAGCTGTAATGGACATGTTTAAATTATAAACAGAGGTATGATATTGTTAAAATGACACTTATTTTCTCATGAATTTTGAGGATGTTAATGTTTTCCGTGTTTTAAAGAACAGTTTGTAGACTTAAACATTTTCATCATATAAGGAAAGTTTGGAGTTGACATTATTAGACTTAGACTTCCTTTATTGGAAGTCTAAATCTATTGACATGTAATTCTACTATATTAGTGGCCCCGCCCAATTCACGCCATATTTGGCTCCTGAATTTAAAGGACGTCGCTGCTCTATGACGTAAGCTACGGTAATCACGTGGTTCCCGTAAGTCCGAATGGTTTCCAAAACACAACGCGCGCCGTCATGTTCTTCTATGAAACAGACAGCAGCAAGTGCGTTATTTGCAGAGTGAACTTACAAAATAAACCACGCACAAGTATATTTCCAACCGTACTTTGCACTATTGTATGTGTTTGTGTTAACTGTGGCTTTGAATAGTGATGTCAGCCCCTGAAAGCGCCGCCATTATCATCTACAAGTTGTACATTTGACGTACATAGCAACTTAGCTTCGTAGCTACAGCGACTAGGTTTATGATACAAGTGTAACACATATAAAACTTACGTAACACGCCGTTATAAAACGTGAATAAAGTACAAATAGAATAAAATAACCGCCAAACTGAGGCCAGCGGGTAAATTATATGGTAGTGTTTAGCACTAATTTGCGCATTACCTAAACACTACCGCGTTCAGCGAAACTGCTGAAAAAACAAACCTGCCGTTAACCAAGTTTATAGAAATATTACCTTAATTTGTAGTTATAGTCATTCGTGCTAGTTAGTACTTCTTACCTTTCATCAGCTGTCGAAGTCAAGCTAGCTGCCTATTGGTTTACAGCTGAAAATCGTACATAAAGAAGATGGAAACAGTTGGTGAGGCACCGGGCTGGTGGGTAGAGGACCTGGGTTCGATTCTCGGGATGAGCGTCCAGTGGGTTGTGTCAGGAAGGGCATCAGACGTAAAAAGTCCTGCCAAATCAAATATGTGGATAATTGAATTCACTGTGGCCCGGAAGGGAAAAGGCCGAAAGAAATCATCAAAGAAAATAGAAACTTATGCAAACGCTAACACATACCAAACAAACCAGAATTTACAACGTGTTTCCGCTCATACAGGAAACCCACTTGATAATTTTGAAAGATTATAATAACTTTCTACCAAGTCGCTGGGCTTCATGCACAGAGTTTAGAGACTGGCCTGGAAAGCACATCTATGAGATAGCATGTGCGACCCCGGAAATAGGCTCATATTTCTTATATCATATTTTTTATAAGGGAGTCTACGGAAGTGTCACCACTCTGTTTTCTCTACCGCTCTGGGTTCATCAAGTGAAAAAAAAAAGTACACGTCACCGTTGAAACAGCGACCCCTGGAGGACCGGTGTGTTTCCGGCACTAGTGAAGGTTGTCTGAGGACAACGGCGTGAAAAGATGTCTGCGAAGGCAAGGAAAAGCAGGTTCATTACTATAAATAGAAAGTCAATTTTCAAAGTTGAATGGTTTCATAAGGGTTTAACTTTTGTTTTTGATTTAGTGAACCAAGGAAGACATTTTTATTCTTATTAGGTACAAAATTATTTTTAATTATCGTAATTAACAATAATAATTATTATTCATTATGATTGCATTATTATTTATTAGACATTTATTTATTTCTGTTGTAAACGATCTAGGAGTTTGGTTTAACAAACTCTGCATGTTCTTATTTTTTTATTTTATTTTATTTAACCAAAGTCCCGTTGAGATTAAAAACCTCTTTTTCAAGGGAGTCCTGGCCAAGAGCCAGCAAAAAGTCACAGATAAAAACAATACGCAGCATGTGAAGTGCTTGTTGTGATTTGGCGCTGTATAAATAAACTTTGATTTGATTTGATTTATTATCATTTGAAGAATTCAATAGGAAATACAATACAAACAGCACGAGAAAGAATCTGATAAATTGTTGCATATTATCCAAAGGTGGTATGTCTTGCCAGTTATATGTCCCTTCCTTACCTTGTTTGAAAGTTGATTAAATTTATTTGTTTGATATAAGGTGCAGCAATAAAAAAAAATGTGTATAGCTTTCAAAAAAAAAAAACAAGCAAACTTTCACAGTTATCAGAAACAACAAGCTGAAGAAAAAAAATGTTTCCTCTATTTTTGGTGTCGTGTAGTTCCCAATAAGGAAACTGCCTTTAAAATTTTATGGTCAATCTAAGATAATCACTTTTTGCATAGTAGATTTTATCTCAATGGAGAACCCTGTACTTTCTGTTTTCCAGGAGCTGAAACCATTGAACTTCTGGTTTTTGTTTGTTCTAACAGCAATACGTTGTGGGTTCATATTCACAGGTGGCTGAACTTAAAGGTGGATGATATTCCATCCTTTACTTCCAATGATATTATTTATTGTATAGATTGTTTGGAGACAGGTATTAAAGATATGGTAAACCTCATTGCTTATTTGGGTAAGTATTATATTCACTGTTAGTTAGTTAGTTAGTTAGTTAGTTAGTTAGTTAGATAGATAGATAGATAGATAGATAGATAGATAGATAGATAGATAGATAGATAGATAGATAGATAGATAGAT
>JAPTHA010000024.1:4931151-4948447 GCA_029814585.1 Gymnapogon annona
TCTCTCTCTCTCTCTATATATATATATATATATATATATATATATATAAATACATATATACAGTATATATACACTATATATAATGTATATATATATATAATGTATATATATATATAATGTAATACCTTTTTTTCATCCGATAATATACTATATGTAGTCACCTCCCTCTATTATTTACTCTGTTGAAGTGTAGCGCTTGGGAGGTTGGTAGTGTGTAATTGGTGAATATTGGAAATCATTGTGTTGTCAGCATTGTGATGCTGTAAGCACTTACTGTATATGTTGAAGCAGTAGGAAAGGTTTTACACTAAAGCACTTGGAGCTGCGGTACTGTATGGCTATTTTTAAGCGTTGGATAGGAAACGCAGCTCAAATACAATGTGACATCTTAAATAATGTTGAGTAGTTACTCAACATGTATTTGTCTTGTGCATTTGTAAACCATGTATTATTAATTCTCTTATGTTTTTATAAATGGAGAACTTTCTTCTGACTTCACTGCTGGCACTTTTATGATCCTCTTCCTTGCCAGGAAGACGATCCCTTTATGAGAATGTGGCTTTCTCAGCTGGGTCCTGTGGTTTTGTGTTTGTGAATACTGTTCCCTTGACATTCCTGTCCTCTTCAGACCACCCGTCCGAAAAGTGCTGCCACTCTGGGAAACGAAGCCCTGTCCTGGCCCGTCTGCCACTAATGCATGTAAAACTTTGTGCTGTCATTGTTATATTTAGACGCCCCCCTCTCCCTCCCTCCCCCCAGGTAATGCAGAGGAGGCAGCAAGGACCAGAGACTGTTCTCAGGCCGGGTCAGATGTAGGGTGGGATGATATAGAGCCCCCTTCCTTAAACACCAGCTTGTTATTTCCTTTGTTAAGGTGGGGAAAAGGTCAGGTAGTTTTGGAACGTGAGTCTTGTTGGTTAATCTCCCTTATTTCTTCATGCTGTGTTTTGTGAAAAGTTATAAGGCTGAGCGACAATAGAGTGGAACAGGACAGAAACCCCCTTAGGGACAAGGAGCTATTCTGAGCCTTGTGCTTTTTTTTTCCTCAGTCCCTGTGCTCTGGATTTTTTGCCCCTGGGGTCGTATAGTCTCAGATTCGCTGCTATTTTCTATGCATAAACACAAACATGACTAAAGAAACCAGAGGAAGATAGAGGCTCAAACATCAGGAAAGACAAGGAATTTCTGGTAGAAGGGGAGACTTTGTGACTGGCCTTCAACCGCTCCAGCAGCTATATTCTGCCAATGGCCAAATTTGGTATCATTCTGTTCCATGTTTTCAGTTCATATGGCGTACACACATTTGCCTCAATCTAGCTAAGAGTAGATCACATTTACACACCACTTTGTTTTCATTCATTCACCAATATGTGTTTGTGTCTTAAAAGGAAGCACTGGTCTGAGAGCGGAAACAATCAGCCATTGTCTATGCACTGTCACACCTGCAAAGCACATGTTTGGCAATGTGGGGCTTTGACATTTCATCAATGTCATTGCACACAAAGCGATTGAAGCATCTACATACCTTTTGATATTAATTTTACATTGAGTGTAATATGACTTGTTCGTAAACTGGCTACTTGTAATTGCAATAACAACTCATATGCTGGAACAGGTTCAGTCTAGAGCCCCGTGTATATGTTTATCCAGCCTGAGTGTCTTAACTGTATATCTGAGGCTCCATCTGGATCCCATACCCCTTGTTTAAAGAAAGAGATGGCGGTCTAATATTTCACACCAGCCATTTTCGATTCCCTGTATGGTGTCTTTAGCAATATTCCTAGTCTGCAATGATTTCTTATTCATAACATGACTATTTTCAAACTAGTATGAGGTGAACTGAAGATCTGCTGAGTTTGACTTCACCTTGTCAACATGTTCTCTTCTAAAAAAACAAATGAAATAAATTGAAGAACCTGTGGAATTTGGACAGGTGGTTTCTCCATCCCTCTGACTATCAATATGATATTTCAGTTACTTTCTGTCTTTTATTTTCTCTTTTATTTTGGGGTATGTAACACAGTCACACGAACCCACTGTGTGTCTGACACCCATTAAAATCTGGAGTCCCATAGCCATCTGGGATTTCTTCATGTGGAAATTAGAGCCATGTGGTGGCTTGTTAACTTCTTTCCTTTTCGGAACTGCAGTGATACGCCTTTTCTCCACAATCACCATCTAGTGTTAAAGGTCTTGTAATCACAGGGATAATAACAGACTTTATTACAGGACACTTCCGAAAGTCTCGGAAATAATGACAGTAATTAAAGGGACTAATTTATACTTTCTAATATTTACTAAACCTCTAAGAACTAATATTAGTGCTAATGTCCACTACTGAATCTCTGTGAAAGAAGGCTTATTGTGGAGAAGTTTAGGTAAAGCTGGTATTTTTGCCACTTGGTGGGTGGTACTTCTATATACAGGAATGACATTGTGTAAACTTGTGGGAGACTGGTACTGGTTTATAATATAAACTGATTATAAAGCAGACATGTATGACGGGCGATGCTTATTATGGGAGTGTGCTCTGCGGTCATACAGGTACAATGAACACGTAGCTCGTCTGAAGGCAGAGCCAGACTGTCCTTTGGCTGACTGCAAAGCATCGACTCATCACGCTGTAGTGAATGCAGCTAAACATCTGTTGCCTTCTCCTTCATCACATGATCACAATTATGGAACAGGGAAGATTTGACCAAATAGAGGCCAAAACAACTACACCATCTTCTCACCTTTGGAATTTCAAGTGCAGCCACTGCAGAAAATGTCAGATTCACACCAAACCTCTGCCCTTCAGTCTGGAATTTCTTTCCACGCCCTGATTCAGTTTCACTTACAGCTTTCACATCATCATGCTTTCCCACACACGCACAGTAAAAGCACACACCCCCTTATCTATTCAAAACTATCTGTAGCTCACTCAGAATTTCCAGGATGCCACAGTAGTTGACTTAGGCCAGACGTCTTCTAATCTCATGCTGTCTTTCTATCTCTACTGTAATCTTCTGGATTAAATCTGCTGGTCAGATTAAAATGATATATTTATACAAGCAGCAAGACAAACATTTTTCTGTTTTTTATGTATTTTATCATTTCTCTCCCAGTTTCAGGTTAAATGCAAAGATCATCCCATAGTTTTAACCCTTTCGTGCATAGTGGTCACTGCAGTGGAGCGGCTATTTTAAAGTTGTTTTCTCTTATATGAATGAGTCTGAGTTCTATTCTATTCTTAATGTCACAATTGACAAAAAATCCTGATGTAGATGATCAGAATTCATGCATGAAAGGGTTAACATGCACCCTTTGCTTGCTTCGATACTTCTATCCCTTGAAAGACTAGTTGTTATCAGGTTCACCCCAACACCATAGAAGATACAGTGAAGTCATATTAAGGATGAGCACAATAACAAGATGTGTTACAAAGTGAGATTTTGGCAATAAATCAATGGGAGATGTTTTGACTACTCCATTTCTGCTGAAACACCTTGTAATTAGCCAGATGTGACTCAGAATGCTCTGCAAGCTGTTTGTGGTCACAAGTGTGCAACTGAGCACTTTTATACACACGCTCAATTTGGAATTTGATGTCATAACAGGAAATGATGTCAACTCAGCCCCAGGCTCTATGTCTTGGTTGCCATGTTGTCAAAATGTAGCTGTAGAGGAAGATGGTTTTCTCATTGCAGTTATATCAGCCTCTTCAAATATCTATAAATATGTCACAACTGTAGTCATACACCTAACATTTCTCACCTCCATTGCAGTCACACCTACATTTAGAGCGATTGGTGCTATGTTTTTCCTATAAGAGGCGTGAAGAATGTTTCCCCTATAAAACGGTTGCATTTTACCAACATTCTTTCTCTGCTTTTGTATCATCCTATTCCCACACATTCCTACTAAGTACAGAATGTGTAATTAGGTGTGAAGTTTAACTGTTTGCTTGATCTCTCTCCCTCCCCCTCTGTGACCTTGCGGCTTACTTTGTGCTCACACCCTGGTCCATACCACAGTCATCGTTCCAGTTTCCACTTAAAAAGTCCACTTACAGTAGCTGCCTTTGAACTAGATAGACAGATGTAATGCTTTTGACAGAAGGCCCATTGAAGAGGGCCTCAGTGGTAGTGACTCACAAGCCAACCGCCGCTAGTGTTAATGTGAAGTGACCACCCTGTGGTATTATTACTCATGTATTTCTTGCTGACTAAAAATACCAAGTCTGGATAATTTGAGGGCTTTTTTTTTCTTCCCATAAAAGGAGTTGTGTTGCTTGGAGGACACACTTTGTTGTCCTACAGTTTTATTTTTTTTGCCTGTTCTCATTGAACCTGTTGTTGAAGGTGGGGTGGTCACTGGTTTCCTTTTCTTCCTGACCGCTACACAATACTATCAGCAGTCTAGAGACTCCACACAGGAAGAAAGTAGCTGGAACGTGAAGATGAAGCATTACAGAAAAGCACTAGTGATTTTAAAAAACAGTTTGTTATCCCTATAGAAGAGCTGAAATAAGGAGGATTTATTTACTGCTGGAAATGTTAGAGAGGTTTTATTTCAAAGCAAAAATCAAGCTTAATTTTTTTGCTATTTGTCAAATCCTAGTAAACTGGGGGCAGGCTGCTTCGCCAGATCTTATAATGTAAGACCAAGTTAGAACCACTTTCCCCAGTTTTCTCAGCTGCTCAGATAAATATGCTGAAACCATGAAAAACTTGCCGTGGTAGCACATAGCATGACCAGAGGTGGATGAGAAAGGGAAAAGTGTTAAAGAAAGCATCCAAGCACATTTGCTCAACGGTCTTATTTCACCGACCACCTGTTTGGACCAGAGGGGCAGCTGTTCCTTTCACGGAGGAGACTGAGTGGTGTGGTTGTGGTGGTAGATGTGAGGTGTATACAGTTAAGGGGATAATATAAAATGAGAGAAAAGCTTAATGAAAATACTTTAACACTTTGAAGATTAATACTGAACCGTTGAATATGAGTCGTTGATATTTGATTCCCTGCTGCATACTCCCTTAACTTGTGTAATACTCACTGTTCTACTGCCATTGTGTAAATTATTTTGAGGACATGTCACATTACTTTAGACAAAGTGTCGCCTCCCAAACAGAGCCTGGCGACAGTGTAAGGAAATTTTAAAGTGGTTCCTGACTGACAGGTGCCTTCACACCTGTTGCACATGTCAGATGAACATGCTGCCTACGGCCTCAGCTGCCCACAAATGCTGCAAAACATCAGTGAATACACTCCATAGTGCACAGCAGTGGATTCTGTGCATTTTTTTTTTGAACACTGGTTCATCAGCAAAACAAAGTTAACTGAAAAAAGAGTTTTTTGTCACAATGTAATACCAAACATTGAACTGCAATAGTGTTTGAAGAATCATAATATTTTGTTTTTTTATTATTTAATAATTACTTTTACATAATTATATGTTGTTAAACTATAATATACACAAAGTGCCCTTTTCACTTTTTCCTAATTTTAAGACTTTGACTTTTTTATGTAGTGTTTGAAGTGTACGCGTGTCTCATGATCATTTTGAAAGGTGCAGCATAAAAAAAGACTTTCTTGTCTATTGTGTTACTTAAAATATAATTGAAATAGAAATGCAGTGGTGCTTAGCTTTAATGCAATAAAGCTAACTCTAAAGTCAGTGAGTAAAACTAACCTCGCTTTTATAGCTGCACTTTCTTTTTTTTCCCTTTCATCCACTGTGCATGTTAAGCATAGCAGGCGTGCTCTGCATATCCCAACGTCATTTGGAGATGCTGATCTGGCAAGCAAGTGGTGAAGCTGTTATGTTCACGCCACTGTCGAGCTCAAACAACTGTGAAACAGCTGATCCATGCCAAACACAATCAGACCAGCGAAAGCTATAGGCAAACTTAAAGGAGCAGACCTGGGTCATGTAGAGGTCAGACTGTGAGAGGTAGAGATGGGATGAGGCTCCTGGGACGTCTGACCCCAGTTTAAAACCACCAACCTGAAAAGATTGAGCATTTTCTCATGTTTACAATTGTGGGTCAGTGGACAAACTGAAGATGCCGTTGTTTACTCAGATTTTCTCTCTCAGTATTCTTATCTCCTTTTTCTGGGTAACTGTCATTCATATATCTTCTACTAAGTCAGTTCTTTACATGAGGATAAAATAGAATACTTTATGTAGAACTATCTGCCTTCTCATGCCTTCAAATGTAACACAAGTCTGTTTTCTTTCTGATTTCCATCAACCATATTTTGTGTGTTCTCCATTTTCTTGCAGATTTTGACATGAAGAAAGACATAGACACATTGATAGCAGAGGAACGTGCTGAAATAATTTCAAAATATGACAAGGTAATGATATACTTAACAATGCTGTGTCTTCGTTGTCAACGGAAGTGACTAAAAATGTTGAATACGAATATTTTAATTCAGTTCCAGACTTGTTTGAGTGTTGTCCTGAGTGTTGGCCGCCATGTGAAACAGATTTAGCATCAGAGTGTGGAAATGGGATAACATGGAATAATCAATGAATGACACTCTGAGCAACCGTATGTGTTTTAACAAATTGTGTTTAAACCTCTTCAGAGGACAGATTTAAAAGGACAGCAGCATATGAAAGAAGTAGATATACCGTAAACTTTTAGTCTTTCTGTCAGGTTTACGGAGCTGCGAAAATAACACAATCCCCCTTTCAGCCCTTGGTTTTGTCAAAGAAACATCTCAACCATTTTTCCTAAACTTGAACATGTTTGCTGCTCATCTGAGAATTTCCCTGAGAGGCTAAGTTTATCTTGCCTCATTGGGTCACATTTTTGTTGGAATGTTTGCTTTTAGCTCCTTTTTCGGTTTTTCTCTGTATACAATTTGTCCTAATGTGGCTTATGGTATGTGGGTGTTTCAGGGCAGACAGGAGGGTGTCAACATTGACCCATGGGAGGATGCAGACTACACCATCTATAAGGTCACCGACCGCTTTGGCTTCTTACAGTAAGTTACCCAACTTCAAGTTCTGACAGCTTCCTCGTAGTGGTTTCCTACGGAATGTGATTGTTTTTACGTAGAGTATTTCCAAACGACTTCCTCTCTTCTACTGCAACTCGATCTTTACTTAACATTCTCCCATACATAAATCTTTTAATTTTTTGATAACATGCTCCATGTTTCCGCTTCAGTGAAGAAGAGCTGCCAACACCCAGTGCACTTGAAGAGAAGGTATGAACCTTTTCCTGTTTTTTTTTTTTTTTTTATGTTTTTGACATTGCATGTTGAATCACCACACCTCCTCCTTTCATCTCTGCAGCAAAAGCAGCAAGAGATAGAGAGGGTGGAGAAATGGCTGAAAATGGTGAAAAACTGGGACAAGTATCGGAACAGTGAAAAGGTTGGTTACTGTCGATCTACTATCTAGAGCTGAGACACTCACAGACACATGCTATGACATACTGTGTCAATTTAGCTCTTGCTTCTCTTTTTTTTCTTCTCAACTCTGATGCATTATTTCCGTTTCTGTTTATAATCTATTTTCCATTCCTCTCTTGACCACAGTGTTTCCCCTAATCCCTCTTCTCCTCTTCCCAGTCTAGACAGTTAAAGCAAGTACCATAAGTGCAGTAGAGGAGTTGTCACTCAGAATAGTCAGCAAGGGACTGCACTTTACGTTTCGTGCGCATGTGCATGTCACACATTCATGCTTGACCTCTTGTGACTGTGTTCCTCAGTTGCTGAAGCGTGTGTATAAAGGTGTCCCACTGCAGCTGAGAGGTCAGGCCTGGGCTTTGCTTTTGGACATAGAGAAAGTGAAACAAGAAAACCAGGGAAAATATGAGGTACAGTATGAATTCTAAAAAATAAACATTTAAGGTCAAATTCCAAGAGATGCTTCCTTCTTTTAATTCTCTTTTTTTGTTTGGGGGTCTTCCAGAAAATGAAACAGCAAGCACGCAATTTCTCTACAGAGATCAAACAGATCGACTTAGATGTCAACAGAACCTTCAGGAACCACATCATGTTCATGGACCGCTTTGGAGTCAAGTAAGTTCTGAGCTCTTTGGTTTTGAGGAACGGCTTGTTCCTCATACGACTGTTATTCAGTGTTCCGTGTTTCTAAATTCGTCCTTTTGTCAAGCTATGTCATTCACTTTTAAGACTCTGAGTAGCAGCCAGTTGATCTTTGAAGTTTTCTATCCAAGCAAAAACTATGCTAATGTTTTTATCGATAACAGGAAAAGAGTGACACCTCTATGATCACTCTTCAACCTTTTCACCTCTGGTCTGCCACACAGTTCTCTACAGTTTTTGTTTTGTCATTTCAAATGTTCAGGTTTACCTTCAGGAGCTTGGCCTCTGGGCTGAGACAACAGATATACATAACCACACAAAACCAAAGTGGTAGTTTCCTCTTCTGTGTTTTATTAGCCTTCCTGCCAGTGCACAAAGCACCACAGGAAATGGCATTCATACAATGTGAAAATGTGCACAGACACTAAGTCTACACCTATATGCAAAGTCAAACACTGAGAGATGGTACATACTGTACACTATAAATACAATATAATTTCTACACAAACAACAAGACATCAGATCCTATAAAGTGATGGCAGTTCCTCACTTCCTATTGTGTTGTATTGCATTTCCTTGGTGAGTGTTGTCCAGCCGAGGCTTTATGAAAACATGCCTTAATAGTGCGCTCTTCTTGCTGTCTAACTTCCTACTGAATTCAAAGCCGCTGAGTCCAAACCGACCAAAACACAGCTCCATCCTGCTTGGCTGCCCACTCCTTCCCTACGAGTCTGCAGCTGCCTTGCTCACACTGAGACACTGATGGCTATTTAAAGCTCCTTTCCTGCCTCTGTTAGTGTCCGTACGACATGTATAATACTGTGGAGGCCTGCAGGGGAGACATCCTTTCTTGCATTATATTTGTTAATGGCCTATCTCCAGTCGCATATGCACACACATGCACACACAATGGCCACCTTGTTTTCATTGTCTGAAACTGTTGCGTCTCCAGATGTAATCAGCCACATGGCTCACAGGCCTTTGATTATACAATCAGAATAGAGCTGCACATTTTCAAAGCCTTATTTCTGTTTATTTTTGAGCATATTTGCTCATTTTTTCAACACTTGTCACACGTGTCAGATAAAAGCACCTAATCAATCTCTACAAATTGCCTGAATAATAGCTTTGATTAAATGTTGCATGTTGGTGAACTAATGGAGTGCATAAGGTCCTTTCACACACAGCCTTCATTAATACTTAAACAGCAATTCGATGGGCAAAGCTGAATAGCTCAAGCATGGATGTCTGGGTACAGGAGATGTATTTCTACACACACATGCACAAAAACACAAACAATAATTGGGTACACCAAGAATTTGTCATTCCCTACCAGAAATGTTTGCAGCCGTTTTGAGTCTTCCTGGGCTGATGGATGGGGTTAATTTACAGATATGGTGGTCCACGCTTGAGAAATCATCACTCATGTGGCTTGGGGGAATTTTCATTTAATAAACGTTTTGACATGCTGCTTCAGCTGGTGCTGTTGTTGCTGAGGAGTCATATCCTTGTTTTTAACCAGTGGTTTCTCTGTTCCCTCTGTAGGCAACAGGCACTGTTTCACGTCCTGGCAGCCTACTCCGTCTACAACACGGTACGTTTATTTGTGTGTGATCATACCCAAGTGTGTCTGTTGCATAACATAAAGGAGTGTCGAGCATGAGTTTGGCCACACAGTGACAAACAAGCTGAGCACTCACACCCCATCTGTTCTCATTCCTGTTTGGAGCTTTGGCGAAGATCTTTTATTTATAAGTGCTGCTCGGCCTTAATGTACAGCAATGTAGAGTAACAGTCAGACCACCCGCAAACCCACATCCATACTTGTTCACATCATTAGACCAAGATCCTCTTATGACACTGGCAGGCAAAATGCTGAGATGCAGCTGACAAGTATCCAACAGTGAAATTCAAAATTAACCTCCGCTCACTGGAACAACTTCATAGTGACTTTATTATGAGCAAATACTGTTTTTTTTAGTTTATTTCAAAAAAATGTTAGGTTTGGTTGATATTCCCATGTGTGATAAATGCATAACATTTCAAAGAACACAGTAATATTATTAGTGTAACGGCATTTATCAAAACACAGGGATTAATGAAGAAACAAACCACCATATATGCATGAATAAGATGATCTGCATCTCTGGAGAAAATGCCCAATTGCCCCTAAGCTGTTTCTCAGCACGTAAACATAATTGTATATAAATATCTTGATATCCTCAGACTGTGCATGTTTCAAATGAAGCTTGTGGTGTTGAGTTCAAACACATGGATGATTTGTTCTATCTGGAAGCTCATTTTTGTCCTAATAGACTAAAACATTGTACATGTAGTATTATGTGTAAATCTTATACTAAACTAAGGGTGTCTTCTGCTTTAGATGGTCAACCGCATTACATGTCAACACATACATAGAAATTAACGTTTTTTTCCTGTTCTGCTTGTGCAGACGGTTCCTGTGTGGAAGAGGTGTTTGAGCCAGAGGAAATGGGCATGTGCTGTTCCCTTTTTTTCCTTTTCCCCTCTTCTCACACACTGCTCATAAGAATCTGGGTCAGTGGGAGAATGTGAGAGAGTCACAGGGAGTGAGGGAGGGATAGGGCAGAGGTGTATTTGTCCTTTCGCCTATGTGATGGTAGAGAAGAATGCGGAGTATGTGTCGTGTTAACCTCAGTCTAACCCTTGTGTTTCCGTGAAAGGATACTTTAGAGCATCTCTTTCAAGCAGCACAATAAATCTGTCTTAATATGGACAAATACCAAACACATGTCTACATTTGTGCATCCTCTGCTTGCCAAGGATGATTTGTTTGGTGTAAATCACTCTATCAATGTGCAGAGCGGCAGTAACTCAAGTAGAAATGACACTACTGGAAATGTGTATTTCACTACAACAAATATTTGCGTAACCTTTTTCTAAACTGTTTATAATATGGTCTCGTGTGTACGGTGCATACAGCAAGTGTGTAGCTCTGCATCTCACATTTTCACCACGTCTCTCTGAGACCACATCAGACATTCAGGTGCGCCGCTCCCCTCCTCATGTCTGCCCGCTTCACGTGTTATAATAAATTATGGATGATTCTCATTCCCCCATTCTGTTCACTCTAACCTGTGTCTTCTCTTCTGCTCCCTCAGGAGGTGAGCTACTGCCAGGGGATGAGTCAGATTGCTGCCATCTTGCTCATGTACCTGAATGAGGAAGATGCCTTCTGGGCTCTGTCTCAGCTCCTCACAAATATCAAACACGCCATGCACGGTGAGATCGCCGTTACACCAGTCAGCATAAACTTGAAAGGAACATTGATGAGTCACTATTTCATTTATTGATATTATGTCTGCGCCTTAGGGTTCTTCATTCCTGGATTCCCCAAGCTTCAGCGTTTTCAAGCCCACCATGAACTTATCCTCTCCAAAATGTTGCCCAAGTTAAAGAAGCACCTGGTGAGTCATCATACAGATGGACTACTGACTACAGGAGTCTCGTTCATTTCCTGTTCAATTATATGGTTTAGGTGCAGCACCCAAGCAGTTTTGGCAACTATGCAGGATTGGCTCATTTCTGTAGTGATTAATATTTTTCAGTTGAAATCAGTTCTTTAACCCAAACTGAGGCAGTGAGTAGCTTCTCATTTCTTTAAAAAAACACAAGTTTACTTAAGAGATGATTATTATGATTACTATATAATTAGTATAATTATGAATAATTATTAATATTATTATCGTCCATGGACCCGCTGGTGCCAGTACCAGTACAGTTAACCAGCGCCAGTACCATTAATTATTATTATTATTATGTATTAATTACTATAATTATTAGTAATTACTATAACTACTGTATGACTATATATTACTATATAATTGACTGTGTCTCTTTTTTGATCTTTGTTGTTGCACCCAATCTGTTCTTTTCTTTATTTATATTTATATATTTATATTGTTAGAAATTGCTCATATTTTTAATCATATTTGCAGAATCTCTTGTGTGTCTTGTCTTGTGTGTGCTGCTGTAATATGAAATTTCCCATGTGTGGGACCAATAAAGGTGTATCTGTATCTAAATCTAAGAGCATAAAGGTTGGAGTGTTTCAATGGAACAAGGTCATGTTGTCTGATGAGTTCAGACTGACTCTTGCAGAGTGATGGGGTCATCAGGGTGAGAACAGCAGTGGATGAAGCGATTACCCATCATGCTTAGTACCTGGAATACAAGCCTGTGGGGGCAGTGTTATGATTTGGGGTTGGTCAGGTCAAGGTTCAGCAGCATCATTGCGTCTATAAAAATTGCGAGAAATTAATCTTTTGGGCTTGTTCAGGTTATCTAAACAATGCCCAAGTGAGTATGTACAGTAATAAAAGCTAAATATGGCTACAGTTAAATATTACAGTGGGAACAGGAGATGTACAGCTTTCCTGTATTTCTTTGGTGTTTTGAAAAAGTAGCCATACTTAACTAGTTTCAACTTTAGTAGAACCTTTAATTAAAAAAAAAAAATCTGTTTCCATCGTAATAGATAATTACACAATGCTGTGTATGAAATGGGATAATCTCATACTATTGCAGACATTGTCAGATTTGTGTTGTAGAGTTGAACTTAAAGCACAGTAGTACAAAACAGTAAGTAACAAAAGATTATGAGGCGTGACTTCGTATAGAGACCGTTTCCTCATTTACCTTTTCCCCATAGGATAAAGAGCAGATGACAACAGGGATTTACACCACCAAATGGTTTCTCCAGTGCTTCATTGACAGAGTGAGTATTTGGATTTAGTCCAGCTGTAAAAGCACAGAAACTCGTCACTGGTCATTTATAGTCACAGACCTGTCAGCGTTACAGTTCATTGTCTTGTATCTGTGATAAAGACTCTACCACATTTAGGTTTCTTGTAGTTAAACCGATTCTCTGCTGCTGCTCTATGTCTTCAATAACAGACTCCTTTCACCCTCACCCTGCGTTTATGGGACATCTACATATTAGAGGGAGAGAAGATGCTGACTGCCATGGCTTATACAACCCTCAAGTTACACAAGAGTGAGTACAAAGCCAATTGCGTTATCTTCCCTGACTCATTCCATCCAGTTTTATGCCCAGATACAGCCATGGCTGCTGTTGCTACATGGCTGAACTCTTCTGTGTGGATTACATCGCATGCTGCCTCTTGGTTGGGTGCCTTATAACTGGATGGCTTACATAATATAAATGGCCAGTTGCTGCGGAAAAGAATAGAATGCTGACTTTTCATTGGGCGCTTGCACAAGCACTAACTTCCCTCATTGGTTGACTATTTGTCATTTTAAAATGAATCTTGGACACTATCCTTCATATTGTATGGAATAGAATGCTGACTTTTCATTGGGTGCTTGTACAAGCACTAACTTCCCTCACTGGTTGACTATTCGTCATTTTAAAATTAATCTTGGACACTATCCTTCATATTTTACATTTCAGTATGGCACAGAGGTTACATGACCCTGAACCACATGTAATAACCAAGTCACAATTACAGCAGTTGAAACCCATTCTGTCAGTTAATATGCCTCTCCCTTGTCTGTTGTGTGCATCCAATCAGAGCGTCTGCAGAAGTTTCAACTGGAGGACCTGAGGGAATTTCTTCAAGAGCAGCTGTCTGCTTCTTTTTTCCTGCCAGATGATGCTGTGGTTGAACAGTTACAGGCCGCCATGTCTGAGCTCCGTGCTAAAAAGCTGGATCAACCTCCCCCAGGTGCAGTTTGTCAAACATAAGAATGATAATGAGCCAAGAAAATAATGAAAGGACAGACTATTTTTTTTACCCATCATTTCCTGTCATTTGAAAGCTACATTCTTTATTGTATAAATCCTTTCTAGTGTCCATTTTTTTCTTTCACTGATGCATCCCCTATCTTCTATTTCCTTTTTTAGCCAAGTCAGAGGAGCTGCCAAAGAAACCACTGGGTCAAGAGAGACAAGTTCTCTTACTGCCTCTACTGCCTGACTCTCCACTAGATGTTAAACTAAATCTGCAGCCTAGTGCAGAAGCCGAGCCACCAGACAGCATCACCCTACACGAGACCCCCTCTCCTGCTGAGACCCAGGACACCAGAAGCTTCACCAGGTCGAACACACCATCTTTGCCTTCACCGGACCCGGTTGTAGTGCACACAAAGGAAAAACCTTCTCCTATAAGTCCTTGTAGACCACCTCCTTTACCTCCAAAACCAGAAAAACCACACAGTCAAGTGGGCCCTGTTGTGAAGACATTGGTCCCAGAGGTTCACCTGGCAGAGCCGGAAGAAGTACAGCAGGGTATCAGTGCAGAGATTCAGGAGGAGCCTGATGCTGTGGCTTGGCCTCCACCCTACGAGCCTCCTGCTTTAGATGCTTTGACCCTGCAGGCTGAGGAGATGATGATGGACCTTCCAGATCTTCCACCTCCACCTTTCTTTTATCCCGACCAGATCGATCCTCCAGACTGTGCACCAACCCAAACAGAGACCGAACGCTGTCCTCCTTCCCTGTGCTCGGACTCACCACTGCAAACAAAGACACACCCCAAAACTTGCCCACAACCACCCCCGCCACAGAAGAAATGTGCTTCATCAAGGTCTCCCCCTCCTCATGTCTTCCCAGCAGCGTCCTCTTCTTCCCACAGAGTTCCTCCACTGAAGCCCACCAAGTTCCCAGTTTCTCTCTATGTCCCCGTGCCGGCAGGAAACCGCCGACCTTCAAATACCTCGCAGTACGACAACCTCTCAGAGGTCGACGAGGACGACCGCTATGTGGAGAGGCTACTGGGCTCCACGCCCGAGGAAATCCCCAGCATGTGTAGCAACCCCCCCCCACCTGCTGTTGACAGACTGTATGACTCTCCTAGTCCCCTTGTGCCCCCACCTACTGTGTTCATCCCTCCCTCCCCTTCACCCACTCGTCCGTCACTGCACACTCTCCCCAGTTTGCCCCAGGAGCCCGAATATGACGGAGAGGATCGTTGGGCAGAGGACTGCATCATCGCCCCTCCTCCACCTAGTTTTGCTGACAGACTCACACCATTTCAGTGTAGTAGCAACACCTATTCAGACACACACAGAGCCACTTCGCCCAGTTACTCTAAGCCTTTCACGAGGGGCCCCAGGGACCACTCTGCCTTTCCAGCACCACTTTTGTACACTGGGTCTCCCCCAGGTCAATCCAGGCCCACAGGGCCATCAGCGGTGGGGGTGCCGCTGGTCCAGTCCAGCCCAGACTTTTGCAGGATGCCTCCAGGTGGACAACAGCTGCCCAAATCAGTGACCTTTTAAAGTTCCAAAGTGTCAAGTTACTGATGCCAATACGACAGAATTCTGTCACGCTTGATCAGTTCGCAAAGCCTTTTCAGAGATGAAGGTTTTGACAAAGGCCAGTACTATTTACAGTCTCCAGGGTTTTGTTTTGTCCGTGAAAAGACTATTTTCTTTGATGTGTACATATTTTTGATACCTGCACCATTTTTGTAAGTGCAGCTAACTTTTGTTCGTGTCAAGCTTGTATTTAAATGCTGTTTGCGTTCCTGTTTGCTGCACAAAAAGCGATTGTATTGATTCACTTGTGAGACCGGATTTAATTTTTAATTCAACAGACCGAGAGATGTCTGTCTAACAGCAGCAAAGTTTTTGGCCGTTGCAGGGGGTTTCATTTAGTCCAAAGTGTCTTAACTGACGGTAGCAACTCTCACACAAAGGGCTTTTGAGGCAGCTAAGTGACACCATCGTTCCCTTAGCATCCAAAGCCTTTGCAGTTTGACCAGTATTGCATTTATGCTAAACCTGTGAGCAGGCTCACACATCTTTACAGTATGTTAAACTATGAGATACCTTTAATATAAGCAGGTTATTTTTACTGTGTTTTTTAGGTCAATACTTGATTACCAAGAACCACTAAACCCAGTTGCACCAAAGCAGTTTTAACACAGTCTCTTAAGGGATTTGTTAAACTTCCAAGCACCAGCAGTAGCAACAGGGGAGACACAGTGCATTTCATCGCTGATGGAAATGACGAAGCGAGCTTTATCCTCATACATATCCAGTCATTTGGTCCCGGGGAAAGGAGTAGATGGTACTCTTGACTGTACTGTACTGCTTTTCTTAGTTGATTTCTTCCTGTATCTGTGTTACAACTGTTATAACTCTATCTTAAAAAGAGCTGACAAGTGAGGGTTATACATGCTCATGGAAGGAAAAACATGCAGGGAGATTCCCCTTTAGGGTAGTCATGAAAAATTGCCCCATCTTGTGGTAAGAAATGTTAAAGCTCTACTAGAGTGAAATCTAAAATGCCCCTGTTCAAATCACAAAATCCCTTTGTTAAGATATCATCACCTCAAAGCCAGTTAGAATAATTACTTATGATTGTGAACGCAGTAATTAGTAAATCTGACTGGTTTGTCAAATGAAAGATTATGATGTGTTTTTGGATACAAGGACCAACTGTTGTATTCCATTGTCCTGTTGCCGTTTTAGATTTAGGAGAGAAGTACGAGTGTCAAAGTTTCATACACACAGCAATATTTTGAGTGACTGGTGAATATGGTGTCAATAATTAAAAAAAAAAAAAGTTAAAAAATGGAAATTGAGCCATGACATACAAGGACCTAATATTGAAACCTGTTTATATGTTATTATTCAACTCAGTTGTGTATTTACATTATATACTGTGTCTGAACATTTCAAACAATGTGTGAAAGAAGTTTTGTTCTCTGCACTGACTTTTTATTACTGCAAGGTTTTACTGCTTTCAAAAATATCAATTTTTAATGGAGTTGCAGGTTACTGTTCGAAAACATTTTGAGGGGTGATGTTAAGTGGTTTTCATAGTTTGTTCATAACCTTTGGTCTGCGTAAGCATCTTTTCCATGAAATTGGCTTGTCGTTGTATCTTTAGTCATGAGACCTCACCAGGAATTGTACATCACAATATCTCATAGACGCGGGAGGCAGGGACTCAGACCAAAGCTTGTGGACATATATGCAACTACTTATGTGAATTTTATAAAGAGATAAACCTTAGCCGTCTTTCCATTTTCGATTTGGTACAGAGACAATCCACATATGGCTTTAGATATTTATTGCACACCCACAACTACATGTAATATTGCTCACTACATACCCTTGGGTATCTAGCAGTGCAAAAGCATTTTCAAAATAAACAATGGAGAACGCAAACACGGTTTAGTCAGGGAGGCACAGAAATTCAATTAAAACAGGAATTATACGTCTGTATGTATGTGTA
>JAPTHA010000024.1:4956652-4971260 GCA_029814585.1 Gymnapogon annona
GGCATCCCTGGTCTCTGCGGCATCCCTGGTCGAGGAGGAATACCGGGTCTGGGTCCTCCAACGTTCTTCGAGGAGATAGTTTCTGACACCACAGTGCACTTGGGTCTTCCAGGCCCTGATCCAACATTACCAACCACACGTCCAGGTCCTTGTCCTCCAGGACCAGATCTTCCAGGTCCAATTCCTGGAGTTCGGGCTCCCGTACCTCCAGGGTGACCCTGCAGACCACTTCCCCCAGGCCTGGGCTGAGAAGCACCAGAAGGTCTTGTACCTGTAGGCCGTGCCTGAGGCGGATTCGTTTTACCAGCACCGCCCAATGAAGGTCTCATTACTGAATTGCCACTAGGTTTCACAGCAGAATTTGACTGCCTCTGTAGTTCTCCCTTCCTCTGTGGTGCTAATGTTGCCCCCTGCTTCTGCAAGGCACCCTGCATGGGTCTGCTCTGTTGAGATTTTTGGCCTGGTGTACCAGGTGGCCTGGTAGTAGAAGTACTGGCAGGTCTTCCATGAAGTGATGAACTTTCTTTTCTCATGCTAAGGTCACTTGAGGTGCTCGATTTGTGGTTAGATGAAGGCTTGGGCACCATTTGTTTACCTGAAACCTGAGAGGGTGTGGCTTTTGAAGAAAATTTATTGTTTGCGGCACTAGAAGAACTAGACGTGCTTGACTTGGGTCTGTCCCTGTCACCATGAGACATTTTGGGTCTCTCTCTGTCACTGACAGAGGGTTTGGAAGATGAGTGTCCTTGATCATTTTTAAATGATGGATTTGGCCTCTTCCTCATATCACTGGCCATGCCGGACTTCTCTGACACACTCTTCTGGAATTTGCTATTTTTCTGCTCCTTCTCTATACTACACTTTCTGGAGATAGTGCTAGATTGAGACTTGCCATCTCTTTGTCTCTCTGTCTTCAGGTCTTTATCTTGTCTTTTTGCCCTACGCTCCATTTCCCATTCCCTTATCTCCTCAGCAGTGCGGAGCCTTTCCTCCTTTTTTACTGCCTTAGGCTTTAACTCGACTGGCTCAAACTGCTTCTTTTCTGCCAGTTTTAGCAAATCTGCAAAGTTTAAGTGAGCTGGAGGGGGCTTGGGTGGTCCGGTAGACTTTTTGGAGGACTTACTACTACTACTAGTGCTTCTGTCGGGTCTCAGTGGCTCTGGTTCCTGCTCCGTCTCAGAATCTGTCTGTTCATACTCATAATTGTCCTCATCATCTTCTGGGTCAGATACGTGAAAGCCAGCTTTTGCTTGATTCATTGATCTTTCTTCCTGCATCTCTAGCTTTGTTCTCCTCTTTTTAGGACCCTCTACCACTGGGATGCCATTGTAGCCTCTAAAATTGTCCTTAGTCCTGGATGCCATGGCTCTTGCCTTGCGATCCGATTTTAACTCGACCCTCTTGGCCAGAAGTTCTTCTTTCTCTTTCTTCTTTTTAATTTCTAAGAAATACACACAGCAGGTATACACAAATTTTAAACCAAGCAATTGAGATAGTGAGGTAGTGTAAATAAACTTAATGTCGTGTCTTACCGATCTGTTTGGTGTCATGTTGTTGCTTCTTCAGCAGCGCTTGAACAGCAGCAGGATTCACACCCTTTGACCTGGGATTTTTTTTTGAAGGTCCAGCTTGTAAACTGTATCGCTTCTGTAATAATTGCAAAACAAACATAGGTACAATGACGACGCTGCCGTTACACTGAAGTAATTTATATAACAAATGTATTTTGAAAAAATGTACAATGGAAAAACAAAAAAATAAATAAATAAATCACTGCCACATATTCAACATAGTGTTTACTGTCCCCAGTAAAAAAAATGTGTGTGCAAAGTGGCTAAAAATCTGCCGGGGGGAACTTAAAGGATTGAAATTTTTTTTGTTCCAAAAAGGGTGACGGACACCTTTTTGGAACATATCCAGTGCTTTGTATGCAAGGTCAAAGGTTAAAGCTAGCAGTGAGCTACCATATGACACACACAGACAGATGAGCTGGCATTTCATGAACCACCGCGTTAGCCTAGTACTGCCATTGGTAGACCGCTATTCCGCGAAAACTAACGGTCACTGACTTACCTGTACATTACTCCCGCCCTGGTTTTGTGAAGCAACGGATAATATATAATCGAAATCCATAATTCCTGGAGCAGGCGGTGGCAGATGGCTAACTGAAGCGAGGGGAGACACCACTCACACAGCACCGAGCTTAAATCTTGGCGTGGACCGTTTACACACACGTCGCTGGCTATTTGCCGCTATCGAAATCGACACTTTAACAACTGTAAAGAAACCGATTTGTCGAACGCGATCAGTGGAATTAAGAGTTGCTTCTGACGCTGGTTTACTTCATCAGCTTAGGTTAGCGAGGTTAGCTAACGTCACGTCTACCAACTAGCCATCCAAGAAGTAACAGCCGCAGATACGAATTTTGTCCTTTGGTATCAATATAACACGCCAAACTAAAGTCAGATCCATCAAAATTCCTTTTAATTACAAAACTATGGAAAAGTTAACCAAGACCACCACCGATTATTAATGAAGGCAAAGAGCTACGAAGCCCGAAGCATTAAAGGGTTTCAGAGACGACACAGAGGAAGTGAGATGATTCACTGCGTGTCACTTCCGTTTTGGCTTGATATCCTGTTGATAATTTTAAAAAAGAAAATTACGCCTCGGTGCTTTAATGTTAATACCGGATGTGATTTAACAGCACGGTGATTTTTAAAAATCGTTCCCCCCTCCCCAAGAGATTCTTTTAACCCCTCTTATACTATGCAAACCAGTCAATGAATTCCCGAGACGTGTGGTTTGAGTGTAAATGATATAAAACACCAATGCATTATAATATTTCGCTTTTCCATGAAGGCGTTTAGTCGGAATATTATGCCTTGGATGCTCGGAAGAATTTTACACAATATGCTTACAAACTCAGACAAACTCAGTCAGCAGGGTGGGTTCTACTAAACCAATGATAAGCCTCTATCAGGCTCCTAAACTCTGTTATTGGGTGGGGTAGGTAGACTGGGGAAACCACACGAATGCTGGCTGTTGTGTGGCATTGTACTGTTTTACATGTAGTATATTGGTCTAGCGTTGTATGTTAATACTAACTGTTGTATTGCAACCGACTACTGTATTTTAATCATTTTAATCGTTATTATTGTGGCCCGCCATGGCTGGTACTATGCGCTGCAAACAGAATTTCCCATTGGGATAAATTAAAGTTCTCTAAGTCTGAGTACAAGTGCGGTTGATGATTTGAAGGAATAACGGACATAAAAGGTTATTGCAATTAATGTAATTTAGATTAGATAGAACTTTATTGATCCCACCACGGGGAAATTGCTGAAAGCACTGGGAAATTTGTGATTTTGAATTTCTGTGCCTGTACTTTAAATTAAGAATGTAATAATTAACATTTCCTCTTCAAAACGCCAATGTTATTATTCGTTTTATTTTATGCCTGGTTGTGTAAGAGGAGCTTCAATGATGTGTTTTGCCTTTTTCATGCCACATGGTGTCACTGTCATCGTGGATATGGACCCAGCGGAGCCTGCATTTGTCGAGCTCAGAATACTCCAGAAATGTACCTCACTAGAAGTAATTTCACGTTACCATTTCGATTCCTTCTTCGTCAAATTAGTCTACTAAGTATAAGTTGTCAGAGAAACTGCGTGTACGTCTTTATATTCAAGAACGCGCAAGTGTTCACATTCTTTTAAATCACGCCGCCGAGTGATTTTTAAACAGCACAGGAAAATATGTAAATTAAAAACAAAAAAAATCCCCGCAGTGTTCATGCGTTTCACTAATAACAAAAATCATTCACGGACACTTAAAAAAAAGCTTTTTGTGTTTGGGGTTTTGTATGTGAAGCTTAAATGACATGATTTTCAGTGGAAACCCAAAATGAAACGGTCGAAATGAAAGACAAATAAAACAGTAAAACGGGGTTGCTGCGTGTACTTCACATTTATTCAACCAGCGGTATTATGCCGACGTCAATTTGGGCTAAGAAGTTCTTTATTTTACATATGCCAGGTTCATTGCATGTGTCTGTGTAATGACAATTAAAGGAAGTCTAAGTCTAAGTTACTACTAGTTCATACTAGACTACCAATTTGACTGTTAAAATTTGTGGTAGAAGAGATTGTTGATTAGATTGTTTATTTACTGTTTATTTACTTAGATTTTTTTCCCAAATTAATTTGGAGACGACCAAAGGGCTATACATATTTCCAGACGTGGGACTATATAGGCTGATGCTAAGACTTTTGTCAAATAGATTTCGGTGAGGTTTTGCATAAATGTCATTCGAAAAGTGTATTTTGACGCAGTACTGTTGGTAGATGATCAAAAATAAGCTCCAAGCAAACGTGGCCAACGAGCTCTATATTCTTTAAAATGTAAATAAAGGCCATCTGCTCCGAAATGTAAACACCGCAGTGACTCCGCCTATCCGGGCGTCCCTCGTCCCTGGTCCCGCCTTCTTTAGCACCACTCTCTTCTCCTATTGGTCACTGATGAAAACCTTGTCTGGCCTATGACCTCCCACTAGACGTCGGACCGCCTACCTCAGAGAAGACAAAAACAATCGGCATCCCGCATACAGCGGTCTATAAACACGGTGACCTAAACTATATTTAGATACCATACATCCTTTTACCGAGAACTTGGCGGACCGAGGGAGAAATGGTTTCTCCAGTGACAGTTGTGAGTATTTCCGTTAGACGTCGGCCAACATTATCCACTCATTGAAGAGACATGATAGAAGCTAGTGCAGCTAAAGACAAGGCTAACTTCCGAAGATAAAACTGTCCTTGTTTATGTGTGTCAGAGGTATCATCTTTAGCCTACCTAGCCTTGTGTGTTTTTTATTCCAAATAGCATCGCTCATCATTACTTGTCCTCGAATTCAAAGCGCGGTGCTGTGGGTATCATAATTTAATTAACAGTTTATAACGTATTGTTTATGTAAATGTCTGGGTTATTTTAATTGCCAGTGTACATTGGAGTCCCGTTAGACTCCCACGCTGTTGTCATTCTTTTATTTGCTTATCTTATCTTACTGTAGGTGTATTTAATGTGCGTCTGTACGCGTGGACTCAACGCGGGAAGTTTTATGTGATGTGAAGTCGTTTCCTTTATTATTATTTTTTTTCCTCCCACGCTTTACTTTCTAATTCTTGCATATACCGGAGGACGTTTCCACACATTTCCAAAGGCAACCCCTGACAAAAAAAAAAAAAAAGAAAGCCAGTCATGTGACCACCTTTTTTGTCTTTTTTCTTTCCCGTAGCCTCCAGTTACGCATGCGCCGAGCTGTGTTCTGCTGTGGCTGGCTTTCTTTTCATCTCCTCTGATGTGTTTTTACATACACTCTATTGTTTAACCCAGTTAATCAGGTCCTTCTCAGGAAAATGAATGTCACCGAAACGGGAAGTGCCAGTCATTACAAAAAAATGTGACAGGTTATTTAAATGAATAATTAAATCAACACCAGCATCTTCTTACTTTGATGGTGCCGGTATGAAATGTTACCCCTTTTGCAGGAGCAGTGAAGGACGATGTGTTGTAACTTGGCCTGTAAAACCACATGTGAATCCTGTGAGAGAAGCCTGTATGGAGGAATTCTTTCCACACAGACCGGTTACTTTGGTGATAACAATGGCGTGTAGTTCCTTGGCATTATTAAGACATTAACCTTTCCCTAAGCCTCAACCCCTGTATTATACAATGGGGAATGTGCTGTCAGTGGTATCCGTAAATAATGTGGATCATGTGAATCCTCTCTTTATTTCTTGATTATAGATGCATGCGATCAATGCCTGTTTGTCCAGAAATGTTTTTGCAATGCCCCTGGATCCGTTTTGAAACCATTAAAACCGCACTATTCTAATGTTTTATGATTAAACGCTGCTTATACAGTATTATCCTATGTTGCACTGTACTTATCTGACCCCAAGTTATCCTTGGAGTTGAGACAGCTGCGAGGTGTAGGGAAGCCGTCTGTGTTGTGTGATGCTACATAGAAATAACATTGTCATATGACTCACAAGCCAACTGTGCCTACTTATATTACACTTCCCTTCTCCTCTGCCAAATGGAGTACATGACAGTTTACGGTTTTTCTGTATTTCTATGTATCGTGTTCCTAGCGCTTGACTTGCATATGACCCAGAATGTTTAATAGATGTCATGGCCGGATGGAGGATGTTTTTCAGTGCTTGAATACAGTTGTTATGGTTGTTCAGTGCTGCTGTTAAAGCACAAGTGGCTTCTAGTTCCCCACTCCCTCCTAGACTGCAGTGATAGACCGGTTTGTGGTTCCACTGAACTGACGACTGACAAGTTCCAAGGTTGTATAAAAGTCAGTGCATGTAATTTAATTAAACTTGAACTTTTAAAAAGTCATTTCCCGAATGCTAGTTAACAAGTAGTTTGCATTACTTCCTTGTTGTTAACAATGGTTCACAAGAGTTAGATCACTGCGATTGGATATGAAGCTCGTTTATGGGGGGAAAAGTTATCATACTAATGTTCCTGTCAACAGATCCGCTTGTGTGTCAGTCACCAAGCAAATAGTCGATCATTAACTATTTTGATCTTTAACCCGCATCAGAGGCAGGTGTTTATGGTCCATCAGCACTTTCGTAAACAGACGTTTTTAATAGCAGGGTCATTCTATCCAAATGATAACACATTGATTAATTTTATATGCTCGTAAAATGGGACAGTATATTCTGTTCTCTTTTTTCTAGTGGCGACAGCAAGAACAGAGACTACTAACAAAACATTCAGTGTAAACCAGCTTGGAACTTTCATTCAGAAGTCAGACTTTCTTGATAGAAGAGTTTCGGTCAGATTTAAACGTAAAGAGGTAAATAACCATGAATGAGATGAACAGTTACACTTATGTGGTGACAGGAAATATAACAGAGTGCATTAACCTTTCCTGTTTTCATTCAAGGCCTATTAAAAAACCTTTTGTCTGTATCCTGTTGTGTAGATAAAGCACATTTTCAAAACAAACAAAGAGAAGGGAAATGGCAGACTCTGCCACAAACGTGATATATGTAATCAAGGCCAAAGGTTATGGGAATCTATGACTTCCACTCACCTTCCATCTTTATCTCTACTCTTATCCCCCAACATCATCTACAGGCCTTGACATGCCTTGAAAGCCTCACAAAACACTAACATCATGTGTGATTTTTTTTTTTTTTTATGAAGGTAATAAAACCATTTTCTGTCTTGGATCATTAATTCTGTTCAGTGGCTTTGATCGTCTGAGCCTGACCTGCAAATGTCACTGTTTATTAAAGCAAGATATATAAGACAAGCCTTGTAAAGGGCGATGCCTGGAGCCATCCTTAACTACTGTCAGTGCTACAGAAATGTTTGTTCTCCTTTGTACCATGCCTAAGTAGTCACAAATGGCATGATAAAGGTTGTCTCCTCTCCTCTGTAATTTGATGGAAACACCCACTATTAACACACAGACGCACATGCATTGTTAGAATTTTTATTTCCATATTTATTTGTATTATCAGCTGACAATTCTATGACATTTCGTTACCAGATTCATTGTGTGTGTCTGTGTAATGACAATAATGGAAGTCTAAGTCTAAGAAGACTTGCACTGTGCTTTATATACTGTATGTCTCGGAACCCTTTATGAACTTGATGTAAAGGAGTGCATTCCTTGAAAAAATTGTTTTAGTGTCTACTTCTCCCTGCAGTAAATGTCAGTTAACTGCATTTTTATGTTACCTTTCTCAGACTGAAGATGAAGACGTTATGCTAATGGTTGTTGGTTAGGTGAAATAATGTAAAAGCAGGATCACAAAGAATAGCATCTGTACAGTATGTAACATTAGCCAAACAAAATACATGTAAATCATAATACACAAATAATACACATGAAATTTAAACGCAAGATGAAAACTGTCTGAACACATGATATGAGATTTTTCTAATGTGCTTTTAAACATCTATTGATAGCGCTGGTGTAATTTTGGGTTTTTCACAGTTTGGAGACTTGAAGTAAACCAGATGTCTATGCACTAACACTATGAGCATTTATTTAACCACTAATGGAGTGACTAGAATAATATGAGTAAGTCACATAAAACAACAGATCAGTCATTTGGAACTTTCAGAAACAATAAAATATAATATTATATAGAATACTATGGGGGTGTTGATAAAAAACGTGTCTTTTTATGGCAATGGACAGGTATGCACATGTACACGCACACACATAAAAGAGATTATTTGTAAGTGTAAATACATAAAAAATAAAATGCAAAAAATAGTGAATATTATTTTGTGTCATCACTCGTTAATAAAAATAGAAAAATATACCTCACCAGATTACTGGCTCACAGCACAGATGATGAAATGTAACCAAACTACAGGGATGAGCAGTTAAGACTCAAAGCAAGTTTGTTTTGTGCAAAACAAATATAAAGTGTACAGTTTTTATGGAGTGTGGAGGTGTCAACGAAGGTGTGTACATACAATCTATTTACAAACCATACAACCTCAGGGATGAAGCTCTTGCAGCTGTGTGTCCTTTTTTTTTGTTTGCAAATTAACTGAAAAGTTGCTAACAGAACCATAGTTTTTGTGCATTTTGATGGCTTGGAAAGGACCGTAGCATGACACTGATTCTGAAACACACTGTAAATGATTAAGGATTGAGGGCATTTAGGCATGTTATTGTTGTCCATGTAATCTTTCCATGTGCGTCTCAAATCCCTGTTGTTTTTCCGCCGCGTTAGACGATTCAGGTACACCAGAGTGGACCTGAGGTTACTATAATGTTGTACTTGTTATTGAGAACTTGTGCAATACAGCGCCTCCTCTTCCTCCCCCTCCTTTGGGATAATATACCATCTGAACTCAAGTGACTCCTCATTCTTTCCCCTCTTCTTCTCACCTCTCCCCACATTTGTTCACTCCTAAATCCACTGGTCATGTGGGTCCCGGTAATCCCATCCTCCTCACCCCCTCCTCTAAAATTTCACTTCCTAACGCTTCCTTTCTTCTGTTTCTACTTGCTTATTACGGTATTTCACAATCAGAGCATCGTTTTCATTTGCATCACTTTCGATGAACGTTTGTTTAAAAAAATGTAATAAAATTAGGATCAAAACATGGCCTGATTTGGGACACGTACAGCTATTGCCTCAGTCTTCTCACCCCACCCATTTCCAGTGCGACCCCCTTTTCATTCCCTCTCACTCTTGGCCTGCATAGACTTCATCTGTCCTCCGCTGGCCTCAGCTCCAGTCAACCCTCACTCTCTTCATCCCCCTCGCAACTCCTCCTGTTATTTCTCCTCCCTCATCGATCCTCTGCCTCGAGCCTTCTGATTCTTGGAAACCACAGGTGGGTGGTCGTGTCAGAGGCGTTTTGTAACCTCTATCAATCACGTATCTTTACCGATCCTCTAACGATGATCTGTTTGGACAGAAAGAAATATGGCTCGTGACACAGTCGGGAGGAAGAAGTAGAGATATGGACAAAAAAGGTGAAGAGAGTAGAAAGAAAAACAAAGATGTGGAATGGGTGAAAAAAAAAACACGGAAGGAAAGGCTGCGAGGAGACGAGCTGAGGAAGCTGTTCCATTTCTCCTACTCACTGGTTCTGAGTTTCACACGAGCTACAAAACACACACATGTCTGTCGTGATGATGTAAAGCAGTGGCCACACAGAGCAGGTTAGAGAAGGGCTTTGTTTCAGCAGTTTGTTTTCTTTCTTTTTTTTCAAGTCAAAGCTATGTGTTGCCTCTGAAACTCATAAGTGCTGACTGTTTTGCTTCTTGTCATAGACTCCATGGAGATTAAAGCGCTTTTAATCTGAAGGGGCCTAGCAGTAGTATCATATTTTGTCTGACTCATGTAATGTATGTATTCGTATTTTTTCAGGTCAAAAGTGAAGGCCCAAAGCTGGTGCCATTCTTTAAAGCCACCTGCGTGTACTTCGTCCTGTGGCTCCCTACCTCCAGCCCATCCTGGTTCAGTGCGCTGATCAAATGTCTGCCCATCTTTTGCCTGTGGGTGTTTTTACTGGCCCATGGCTTCAGCTTCCTAGGTGCTCACTCCAGCGCCCGCAAGATCTTGGCTGGCCTCATCTTCTCTGCACTGGGGGATGCCTTTCTCATCTGGCAGGAGCAAGGTTACTTTGTCCACGGTGAGGAGAAACTTTATAATAGAGGTGTCTCACCTAACCTCAACAGGGTTCTTGTTTTTGCAGTTTTAGCGGTTGGGAAAAGGATAGTGTCATCAGGGAACATGACCAGGGAAATGGTAGAAAAATGCTGTTTGTTGCTCTCACACAGATGTCCTTGTTGTTCACCTTCAAATTCATGCAGTTTTCCTCATGTAAATCTTTATGCTTATGCCTTTCAAGTATTTTGGAAGTGTCAAATTCAGTTTTGCATAAATATGCTGATCTGCTGCTTGACCTTTAGCCCATTTGGAACTTGTTGCTACTTGTTTCCACTTGTTTCAACTTCTGCTTGGAAAGTCTGAAAGAAACTTTCAAAAAAGTGTAACGTATAGGACTTTCCCCTTGTGGGATTAATAAAGTATGTTGAAATCAGGAAATGCAATGCCCTAAATTTAAATTAACCTCAATTATTAATCACATTTTCCCATTTTTCATGCATGAAAACTTAAAGCTTAACACTGTATGCTTTTTACTTTACAGTCAGACCGAGAGACGGATAATATATCATATGTGACATTTCACTCTGCTCTCGTAGGACTTCTGATGTTTGCCATTACCCACATCCTCTACTCGTCCGCCTTTGGGATGAAGCCCCTTAATATGCGCGCAGGCCTGGTGATAACTGCTGTGTCCACTCTGAGCTACCTTCTGCTGTACCCGTACCTGTCTGGGCCCTTCACCTACCTGGTGGCTGTCTACATCGCTCTGATTGGCTTCATGGGCTGGAGGGCCATCGCAGGTTTGCAGCTGACCAACGACCTGTGGACCTGGACCAAACTGTCCGCCTGCCTGGGCGCCGTGCTCTTCATGGTCTCTGATCTCACCATCGCCGTCAACAAGTTCTGCTTCCCCGTGCCGCATTCTCGCGCCATCATCATGGCCACCTACTACGCCGCTCAGATGCTGATAGCTCTGTCGGCCGTCGAGTGCCAGGACGTGGAGGTGGCTCGGAAGCGATCATGAGGTACATCTGTGTCTGCGGCACCCGGCTGCGAGGCAGGGAAGGGGGGAGCTACACCCTGTTCGGCCCTGAGTGATCATGGACACATCTCACTGCCAGATTCCCAACCCTCAGCTCTCATCTCGGTGTGGCGCTCCCACACAGTTGTTACTATAGCAACTGGTCCACTAAAGCCTTCACATGGCTGTCACTCTAATACTCCACTAGTATGGTAGTTTTGCCTATCTTCTAATATTGAACACGTGGTGATGTTATCTTTAGACTTTCCCAACAACAATCCTACCTGCCTCTCCCAATCCCAGAATGGCTGTCTTGCAATCTAGTTACCATGGAGACAAGTGACGTTATTTTGACCTGCTATTTAGAGTATTACTTTCATTTTAACTACTATGTTTTAATTTAAGGGGAGCATATCACTGGGGACCTTCATAAATTGTGTTTGGGAGAGTGATTATGTTTGTGCGTGTGTGTGTGTGTATGTGTGTGTGTATGTGTGTGCATGCAAACGTGTCTGTGTGTGTAACACTCTTACCTCTCTGTCCGCACAGACCTACCACACACAGTCATCACACTGAGCCCCAGGATCCATCTACTATGTTCATGTGGTCCAATAATATACAGTCGTTTGTGGGTGTCCCCATCTTTTCAATATTTTTCGTTGTTTCTTTTGTTGCCTGAAAGAAAAGGGAGCTCATTTCTTTACACACATGCCCTTATGTGGCTTTTCAATCTCTGTTCCTCTGTGTCTCCCTGCATTAAGGGTGCTATTTTTAACATCAGGAGCATATCCACACCCATGTTTATTACGCGCGCTCCCTCCCATTTCACTTTGAAACACCACACTGCCTTTGTTCTATTTGCTCTTCAACATTCCCGACAAATAACCTGAAATGCCCAAATATTTAAAGGAACAACAACAGACAGATACAAAAAAAATACATTAGTCGGTTGAAAAGACAGGTAGAGAAAGTTGGATAATTGTTGAGCAGATGCAATGTATTGTTCCTTTGGTGGAATGCACACATTCACCAGAGGTTTTATGAAAACTTTATCATCATGATAACACCGCATTAAACACAGCTGACCCTACTTACACAGCCCAGAGCACCTGCTACCCCTTTGGGTGTAAAAGTATTTCAGGTGCTTGCCACTTTCTCTTCAGCAGTAAGTGTAAGTGTGAATGACGAGCACACACCTAATTTGTACACATCCTGCTGGTTTTGTTATTAGGAAAAGTCGATGGGGTTCTTATTGCTGGTGTTACACAGCCAAACCATGCTGACACTGGCTTGGATCTATGTTACAATAAGTGAGAATACAAAACTGGTGTTACAAGAAGGTGCTATTTGTTCTACAACTTTGTGTGCATTGTCTACGGATTTTGAGAGAATTCACTCACTCAAAATGGCACACACACAAATGTACACAAAGGGCCTGACCTGTATGACACAAACCCAAATGAAAAAAAAAAAGACACAAGGCAGCAGTGCTCGTCAAAACGAGGCAACACATATCCCAATATTCCCAATAATTCCCCCTCATAGGACACTTTATCATCTTTAATCCTGCACAATCCACCGCAGCTAATCCTCAACAGGATGGCTGCGGTGGCCCCACCCCCTGTACTTTTTTGTTTGTTTGTCTGTCTGCCAACATCTCCAGTGTTTATATTAGGGTGAAGTGTCTTATTCAGCATTTAAGGAGTATGCTGCAGCTCTTTCAGATGTATACATACGTATATGCATGATGTGAGTGTGTGTGCCTTGGTGAGGGTGTGCATGTTGTTGACTTTGTCTTAGTTGTTTGTGTTTGTGTGTACTTGAGACAAAACTGAATCAACTCAAGGCCAGAAATGCTGTGAATTGACATAGCTCTTAAATCATTCTTCTTACCTATCATACCCAAAGAGATGGAGACTTTTCACTTTTTCCAGCACCCCCCGGAAATGTGTGTGTTCTTATATAAGCATTACTTCAATATGAGATTACTTCAAACAAGTATTTACCTAATTATAATCGAAGTACAACAGGCTTCCACCTGATGACATGACATAGTATGTGTCTGGAATTTTAGGCTTAATACCACTAAATGTTTACATCTTACAAAGAAAATAGAACTTCAAACATAGTAGGAAATCAAAGTATTAACCAAAAAGAAAAAAAGCAGAACTGGCATTTTTAGGATGGTCTAGACCAGTGAATCTACACAAAACATAGACTGCATATTGTACCGTCATGGAAAGGAAACTGACCTGTATTATGGGTTTTACATGCGCACAAAAACTAAAATGTGTTTATGCATCGCACGAGCCACCATGACAGATCTGCGGGCAGACCATGGTGTTGACACTCATCAAGGTTTCTTAAAAATGACTAAAACAATAACAGCATATAGATTTCGTTTGACCTGGAAAGACCTTCAATCCAAGCGGCTATTCTTGACAACTGCTCCGCCGGATAGTTCCTCAGCCGTCTTTTAGACTGTCAGCATGCCTGTCAGCACAATATTTCTGCTTTGTCAGTCATCAGGCCGTCTCCGTGACCACTTGTCTTTGGCTCCACGTTTTAATTTGTCCTCCCTTCATTGCAGCAAAGTCATATACGCTTAGCAAGAAAGTTCCCTCCTCTCATTTCATTCACCTCAGTGGCAAATCATGTTCTGTCAACAATTAATATACAGTAAGCCTTTGTGCTGAAGGACACTCTCTGTCCATTGAGGTTAGCTTGCAGACATGAAATTGTCTGCTTATTAAATCAGGGCTATGGAAAAGTAAAAAGAGTGATGCTACAGTTGACTTCAGTACATGTACAACCATGGGGGAATGACCTTTAAGCAGACAGCTAATCTATTCTTGTTTATCCGAGTCCTACTTTTTTGTCCTCTGCCAATAAAACCTCTTGACCTTTGTTCCTATGCTCTAATGGCAGAAGACGGGCTTTATTTTGAAGTATTTCTGAAGCTATTTCGGTTGGCCAAACTACACTCAACACAAAACCTTCATGGCCTGGGAAACTGAAGTTGCTTTTGACGCGCAGAAGATGGGATGCAACATAAACGTATCTATTTTGAGTCAGCGGCCCCATCAGTGTTCAACCCTGCTTTATAAAAGACTAAACAGATTACCACCGTTGTCCACTCTAGTATTTGACCCGTCAGAGATAACCAAAGCCTGGAGCATAATAGGAAATGAAGCTAATTTCAAGGAGCGGAAACTCTACTCTTACAGATGAGTTTGCATTAGCGCTCATGTATCAGACGGGCTTTTGTTTTGGTGGGGACAGAGGTTCCACTTGTTGGACAGATTATGGCCGTCCACTTAAGAGGGAGGTTATTGTTGAGCGTTACTGTAGCTAGAATTAGGTGATGAGGTGAAATATGACACACGGGAGAAGACTCCCTTTACATTCAGCC